>JAHBCN010024695.1:0-11730 GCA_019359885.1 Listronotus oregonensis | reverse complement strand
AAATAAATTTAATGGGGGGGGGGTGTTTAAAACATTTAATGTATTAATGTTTTTATGAATTATCTATTATTTTTAAAAAAAAATTGTATTTTTCTCCAACCGTCAAAAATATTGACATTTTTGTACTATTTTCAGGTGCAAAAGCTTTCAATTCTCATACCTAAAAATTGTTCGTTGTTACAAACTTTCAACTAGGTTAAAAGTGCTACTCTTAATCCTAGGATTAAAACAATGGTTTTTTGAATAACTAAATATATTAATTTTGACTTGGTTAGAAAAAATAGTATATATTGTTCCGTGACACCCCGTATAAAAACAGGATCCTGTTTTACACCTTTTATTGGATATCTGGTTTACAAAGGTTTCTATGGTAACACTTTAACGTAACGTAATAAGAAACTGTTTAACCTTTTAATTCTGTCCTTCTTAACTCGTCGGGATCAAAACTAAAACTGGCCCGTGCGGTTTTCCTCGCGCTTTTTATAGTGAAGTGGAGAAGAATGGAAAAGTCTGGAAAAGTCGAATTAGCTGGAAGGATTCTTTTACTACGGATGTAAGAAAAGGAAAAAGGATGTCTCCGCGCCCTCGGATTCCGAATGACCTCGAAAAAGGGAAAACTAAAACCTATTTTTTAATAAATTATTAACCTAAATAAAATAATTCTAACCTTTTATATTTTCTAATAACTAAAACTAAAAATCTTAAATTCCCCCTCCCAAGTTTTGACGTCTCGATCAAGTATCTTCTCGATCTTGATAGCGACACAGCCGTTCTAGATGTACAACTTTCACCGCCTGTGGGTCTTCTGAATTCGGACCCAGATCATTTTTATGGTCCCTCCCGACTTCGGTTTCGGTGAACGCCCCTTGGTTCTTTTGGATTTATAACCAAACCCCGACAATGAATCCCTTATGATTAGCTTTTAAGTAGCGGGACTTCATACGGTCACTTTCTTTTTGTACTTATTGCAACCCTTCGTGTATTTCTTGCAGCTTTTCGGTTGACTTACATAATCTTCTGCTGGCTTTTCATTGCTAGAAGGTCGTCCAGAAGAAATCAACTGGAAGGCATAATCCGCTCCAAAATGACTTTTGCAGGTGACGTTCCAGTTGTTTGTGAGCTGGGAGCGATAGGCTATAAAAACGGTGTATACAGGTGTCCCAGTTTTTTTGGAACCCAATTTTCAGGTAGTTATCAAAGTTCTGTTAAATCTTTCGACCATTCCATCTGATGGGGTAGGGGGTGTAGTTCTGGTTTTATGGATCCCAGGGATTAAGGGTTCTTGAATAGATCGGACTCAAATTTCTACCTTGATCAGTATGTATTTCTTTGGTACTCCATATCGGCAAATCCATTGTTGAAATAGTACGTCGGCAATTGGTATTCGTTTGGTAAGACTTCTGGATTTGGAAGTAATCCATCGCTACCAAAATATAGCGATTCCCAGATTTACTTGTTGGAAATGGTCCTGCTATGTCTGGAATTCTTTAAAAGGTGCCCCTACATTGTATTGTATTTGCCTTTCGTGTCTTAGGTCCCTTGCTGGAGGCGCAGTCCACTTTTACCCAGTCTTTAACATCGGCACGACTTCCCAGCCAGTAGAACCTTTCTCGAACCTTTTCAAAGTCTTCAAATCGAAATGGCCACCGTATAATTGGCAAGGCTTGCAATACTTTAATTTTTTGGTAATTGTTTGATAGGTATGGCTTTTGCCGTCAGAACTTTTCCCAGACTCTTTTTAAAGTCCATCTTTCATTGCTAAAGAGTCCCATAGGCCCATCCCTTTAAATCTCGGAGACTTTGGTACTTTCTGATAGGGGGTCGTGCTGTTTTCTGTCTTAAATTTCACAATATCTCCGATCAGGATCCTCTTGTTGTTCTTTTGCGAGGATTTTAGGGTCCCATTCTTGAGAGCACTGGATGCGGGTTCTTGAAGTGAAATTCTCGGGATCTTCTTGTTCTTCACGTCTACTGCAATGTTTACAATCTTCGGGACGGTCTTCTTGATAGAGCGTCAGCATTTTTAGGTTTAATCCTTTCGTGTTAATTTTAAAATCGTATTCTTGAAACGTTGTAACCATCGGTTCTGGCCTTCGGATTCGAACGAAGCAACCATTTGAGTGATGCATGGCCGTCCTTAGGTGGAATTTCTGGCCATAAAGGTACTTTGGAAGTGCTCCAGTGATTTGACAAAGCTGTTCTTTCTGTCACACAATAATTTCGTTCAGGTTTGAAAGGACTTTGCTGAAATACGCTATCACTTTTTCTTGGCCATCCTGTACCTGTGACAAAATTCCACCAATAGAAGAATTCGCATCAGTGTCCACAATAAATGTTTGATTTGGTTGTGGATATGACAACACTGGAGGATTGCAAAGGGCTTTCTTCAGTTGTATAAAGGCTGCTTCACATTCTGTGGTCCATTCATAACTTTTGTTATTCTCGGTAAGAGATGTAATGGTCTCGCAATGTCAGCAAATCCATTAAAATCTTCTGTAGTAAGTGCACGTCCCAAAAAAACTTCTAACTTCATGCTTGTTTTTGGGTGTAGGCCAGTTTTGGATAGCTTCCGTCTTCCCTGGATCTGTTTTCACTCCTTCTTCACTTATTTTCCCAAGGTATTTAACTTCTTTCTGGAAAAGGTGACATTTCTTTGGACTAAGCTTGCGGGAGATCTTAGCTTCTGAAAAACCTTTGACATTTCTAAGGTGGTCTTCAAATGTTTTTCCAAGAATAATAATGTCATCTAGGTATACTAAGCATGTTTTCCAAGTTAGTCCCCGCAATGTTAACTCCATCAATCGTTCAAAGGTAGCAGGGGCATTACGAAAATGGCATAACATTAAACTGCCACAGTCCGGTTCCGGTCGAAAAAAGGGAGATTTTTCCTTATCTTCAGGATGAAGTTCTATTTTGCCAATAGCCCTTTTCAGGTCTAAATCGAAAACCATTTTGAACCAGTCAGCGTGTCTAGAGTATCGTCTATTCTTTATGGAAAACGTCCTTCTTCGTGACGTCATTAAGTCTTCTGAAGTCAACCAAAATCTGGTGAACCATCTTTTCAACCAACTACTGGAGATGACCATGGACTCTGGGATGGTTCTATAATGCCTTGGTTTTGCATGTCTCCAAAACTTCTCAACCTCTTTTTAAAAGGAATTTCGTGGTGGTTCGGTGCTGCATCCCGTTTTATTGATTTGAATTCTTTTTCCAAATCTTTTTCAGAGAAAAAAACGTCTTGATTTCTTTCTTAAAAGGTCTTCCAGCTTAGTAATCTGCACTGGATTTAGCAGGGCTTTGATGAAATCACCAGGTCTTGCAGAGCATCAGGTAGTTTCGGGCAACTTCACAGGTTTAGGAAGGTATTGGTAACTATCAATTGCAGGGTAGGTCCAATTTTGTCCCCTTTGACTTGTTGAGAGTAGTCCTTTAGGTTCATCATTCGAAAATACCGTATTTCTTTTGTTTTGCGTCAAGTTCTTGGGGTAGAATTCTTTAGCGTTATGGATATTTTCAATTGGTTCGACTAAAAATTTTCACCTTTTCTGACTTCACACCTTGCTTGGATAATGACTTCGAATTTGGGGGCAGTATGACATCTTCGTAAGTACAACTTCTCGAATGAATCTTCATTTTCCGTGGGGGTCTCATTCAATCTCTTCAATAGTTCGCAGTATTCGTTGTGGAAGGTCAAGTACAAACTTCTGATGTTCCATAATGTCAAGACCAAGGATAACTTCGTCCATTATGTCGCAAAAACACAACTGTATAAAGTTGTTGTCCCCAAGGTTATTCTTGCTTCATTATGCCTTTAATTTATAACTTCTCCATTGGAGTTTCCAAAATATAATTTTTTCTGGACGAAATTTTTCTGGGCTACGATGTTCGACCACAATAGTATGTGTGGAACCAGTATCTGTACCATTTCACTTCCCGACCGCATACATTTCCAGGTACTACCAAGCTGGAGCCGTTGTTTTGCGGAATTTTAATTTGATGGTTTAGCACCTTGCCAGCTTTCGACCTTGAAAGTTTTCTGGCCTACTTGCAGGAGCAATTGATCTGGTACAATTTCTTTGGACATGCCCCTCTTTGCCACACTTCCAGCAAAGCATGTCGTTTCTTCGTCGAAAAGTCATACTGTTGTCTCCGCCAGTTTGTTTTTTACGTATGATTTCTTTCTACTTAAAACTCGTCAAATGTTATCAGAATTACCTTCTTCTGGTCAAAGTTTTTCTTCGAAGTCTTGTCTGATTCCTGGATGTTTGTTTAGCTGTTTCAAATTGAAGTGCATAGGCAAGAGCTTAGTATTTTCTTAAGTCTGGCCATTCTTAACGCCTGGTTCATATCCGGTCACGTAGGCCTTCAATGAAACTACCCGCTAGTTCTTGTTTAATTTCTTCTGGATAGGCTGGATAGTCAAAGAGGCTAAATGTCAGTTCGTACTCTTGAAGGCTTTCGTTATTTCTGTTTCGTCCTTGCAGCTGTGCCTTATAAACCTCCTGAAGTCGTTTCCCATATCTGTTTCTAGAACATCCTGGATTCATAGTCACATTGCTTCTCCTTGGGAACGTTTCTTAAAACCTCCCTAGCTTCACCTCGAAGAGCAAGTACTAGGGCACGTGCCTTCTCTTGTGAACTCCATTTATTACCTTGGCAGCAGCTTCAAATTGTCGCGGTAACCCAGGGTATCTTGCCTAAAAGTTGGTGGTTTCTAATAAGGTTGCTTCCCTTTTGAGACGACGCTTGTACTAGCTATCTTTTCAATTTGTCGCTGTACTTTTGTTGTATTTGGCCTTGAACTTGCTGTACAGTCTGCTGTATTTCTTCATTTCTTCTTTAACATCTTCTTTGGTAAGTTTTAATTAACACTTTGTGTTCTCATCTCTCTTGGCTTTTTGAAATTCTTCTTTTATGTTTCAATTTTCCCTTTTTTTTTGAGTTCTTGTTTTTTTTCCTGGCTTTTTTTATGTCTTTTTAATTTTCTCGTCCGTTTTTTTTTTCTGCGACTCCTCTTCATTTCTTCTTGCTGGTTTTATTTTTTTAGATCTTTCATGGATTCTTGGCGGTCTTTTTCCGATTGGTTTATTTCTCTTCTTTCAAGGCGGTCTTCTTTTTCTTCAGATCTTCTTTGGTCTTCATTTCTTTCTTCAGTCTTCGGCCCACTTTCTTTAAATCTTCTTGGCTGGCCATCATTTTTCATCAGTGCGTTAATTTTCCATAGTTGTGTTTGCTGCGGTCTCAACGGATTAAATATTCTTAATCCTTCCTTTTTTGGTCCTCTTCCGCTTTGACACCAAATGTTCCGTGACACCCCATAAAAACAGGATCCTGGTTTTACACCTTTTTATTGGATATCTGGTTTACAAAGGTTTCTATGGTAACCTTTAACGTAACGTAATAATGACAACTGTTTCCTTTAACTGTCTGTCAACTTCTTACTCGTCGGGATCAAAACTAAAAACTGGCCCGTGCGGATTTTTCCGCTTTTATAGTGAAGTGGAAAAGAATGGAAAAGTCTGGAAAAGTCTAGAATTAGCTGGAAGGATTCTTTTACTACAGGATGTAAGAAAAGTGTGAAAAGGATGTCTCCAGCCCCTCAGGATAATCCCAATGACCGTCGAAAAAGGGAAAAACTAAGGTAACCTATTTTTAATAAATTATTAACCTAAATAAAATAATTCTAACCTTTTATATTTCTAATAACTAAACACTAACTAAAATTGTAACAATATCATATAGACTAAAGTGCTTATTTTTATTCGCAATTTTGCAAAAGGATGCACTTTTAATCCTTCTAATAAGTTTAATATACTATTATTTCATTTTATTTTTCCACACTTAGTAAAATATTAAGAGTTCGGTTCTCTCTTTTTTCGGATCTATTTTTGATCTTTTGAGTTAAACTTTTACAATTATTTATTGCGATGGCTTTGACTCACATTTACTGACAATACGTTTAATGGTTGAAATGGACCAGATAGGGTTGATGCGAAAATAAATTAAAAATATTTCAGATACTGCTATTGGTTTAATTAAATGTTAGTATGATAAAATTATTTTTTTAATGATCGATAGTAATAATTGTTATTAGTTAAACTTAATTGTTACATTAAATGAAAGGTTTGATAAAAAAATAATATTAACGTGTCTTTTACTTTGAATGTAATGGTTGTGAGATTGATAAAACGAAAAAAAAACATTTCTTGTATTCGGCTGTACGTCAGATTTGACAAAGCCTTATAACAAATTGTTTGCTGGTGGCTGGTGTCTGTTTGGTTTTACCTGGGTGGTTTGAGGGCCTGTATTTTTCTTCGTGGCTGTCATGGGCCCCAATCAATAAAGTTGAATGATTCTAGTATTAGTCTAGATTATACAAAATTAAAATGTTGTCAATTTCATGAATTAAAAAAAATTATTTCAGTTTAAAATTTGAAAATTAAAAATTAAAAAATCCTAACAAAAAATTGTTGGGGCCCAGCTCAAAATAATTGGGAGACCGCATAGCACACGGCCCCACCTATCTCAGATTTACGTTTGTCCACTCATGTGCCAAACACCCTGTATATTTCCGAAAATTTTCCATCACTACTCTTGTCTGTCTTTCTGTCTTACAGACATTTTTCGCAAATAGAACATGTAGCCATTTGAAATCATACCAAAAACACATGTAAAATAAGGGCTAAGTTTCTAACTTAAAGAAAAAAATTAGACCAAGTTCTTTCTTGACTAAGCCTGTTTAGATATACCAGATTATTGATCAAAACCTGTTTAATTACTTAGTCAAATAGTTAATCAAGATATTAAAAAGTTTTAATTATTTTTCCACTCTACAAATTATGGACCAATTTATTTTCGATTTTGAAGCTCTGTTAACTTAATTCTAATATTATGATGCTACTTGTAACGTTTTTAAGGTTTTAAAATATCTTTGGTATCCAGAAAAAAAAGTTACTGAAAATCTACTAAAAATTGATAAAAACACAAAAATTTTATTGTCTTGAAGTATTTCAGCAAGCTACTTGATAAATACCAAAATTTAAAAAAAAAAAAACAGTTGACCACTTTAAACATATCAAGTCACTTGAAAAAGTACTTGTTCAAATAATTGATCAAAAACTTGTCTTGTTAGCAAGTTTTTAAATGTTTTTGGTATAATCTTTTTTCTGTTTTATGAGTTCAATAAATGGAAAAACTCTCTCTCTCTCTATTCTAAGTAAATTTTCTTTAAAATTAATTATTTTTAACAAATATGGATATACCCCGACGAGAACCATCGAAACATGTCGACATGTAGGTGTCCCTTCATATTTGTAAGTAAATTTAAATTTTATTTCTTTTTAATATTTTCTTCTTTTTCATCTAAAAATATTTTACATTTTTTATATTTTCATTTCATTTATTTAAAGAAATAATAAAATATTTTTATGTTTTTAGTTATATTGTCGCAAGGGTAGAATTTCCCTTCACAATTTTCTAAAAAAAAGTTAATAGAATTTCAAATAAATATATACATATTTTTTTTTATTCTGGAAAAAAGCCAAATAATTTTTTTCACTATAAGTATTGTAATTACCTATAAAGAAATTAAGAAAGTTATGTCTTACTAAAATAGGGCTAGGCGCGGACCCAGCCCTTAAAAAAGGTTGTGGACACAGCCACCCAAAAATCGGCCAAGTACAGGTCGGAGTACGAACTCACTCATGAACAATCATGGACTTACCCACATTTTAAACGATTTTTTAATTTAATACTTTTTTACATTTTTAATTTTTTTACAAACTAAATTAAACACCATTTTATATCAAATCCCTTTATGAAAAACTAGCAGCATGTCCCGGCTTCACACGAATGGACCTTTATTTGTTATGGCTTATATTAGGTACTTACAATCACTAAAAATGTAGTATTCTAACGGTGAAAAAAATTTTAAAACCGGTACAGTAGTTTTTGAGTATATTTGTTAAAACATCCAAAAATACAAATCTTTTACTCTTTCTACTTCCCATACAAAGTTAGCATCCGCAGCAGCCGCTTTGTATGAAAAGTCCAAATTTTTTATTTTTATTTTCAATAGGAATACCATATTCCTACTGGAAAGCTAAAAGCGTTAACTTAAATTTGTAATTTATTTATTTATCTATACAGTATAATAATATAATATAGGTAAATTCTTGAATTACAAATTAAAGCTTGATATAAATATTATCGGGGCTAGTTCTCTCAAATATACAATTGTAATTTGTAATTTAAGCATTTTTTATCTATACTACATACTATAGATAAATGCTTAAATTACAAATTCAAGCTTACGCTTCTTTTTGCGAAAACATTAATTATTTCGTCGACATCCAGGTGCACATCTCAATGTATATTAAAAAGAATTAGCCCCGATAGCAACCTGTTCCATTGAGGCGCGCATCCAAGATTTGATTCTACGGAGATTGAAAACGATCTTTCCGCGGTAGCTACGCTGACCGGGGTGGAGCCAAAATTTGTAGAAAAAAAAATTTAAGATTGGTTACAAATCTTAGTCGCACGCCTAATGCTTAGCTATCGACTGTGGTATGACCAAATTATTTTGAGATTCTCTTTTCCATTTGGTCATGGAGTCGATATTCATTTAAAACTGTAGATTCATTATCGCTAATGAACTAGGTACCTGTGAAACGCTTTTTCACTTTTACAATATCGATATCCAAATTCCTGTCAATTGGGATAGGTATAAAACTTGCAAATGAAAGAGATCTAGTACTTCCGGATAAAATTTGTCCTTCAAATCATTAATAACTGAATCTAATAGAGGTATGTACAAGGTTTTCCATTTTAAAGTAAACAGGGCTTTATTTTTGAACTTCACTGTACTTTTTTAAAAAGAATATATTCATTTCGTGTATTTTTTTCCGTAGAATTTAATAATCTAATCAGAAAAATTTTTGAAACAAATAAATTACAGACCATGTGACGTATTTTTGAAATGGATTACCCCGTATATTTTTATATCAATAGATAGATATTTTTACGAGGAATTGTCTAAGAACTGCATGATACTATAAGGATAGTTTCACCTGAAAAAAACCTGGCTGTCACAGGTCACAGGTTCTTATTTGTCAAAGTCAAGAATTTTAAAAATACGTTTATTACTTTTTGAAGTAGTTTTATAATGAGGTTTTCATCAAAAGAACTGTTTCAAAATATATTATATGCTAAAAATGATATGATATATCTATTTCTAAACCAAGCAGCAAAATTACAATACACGGAAAAAATTAAAATACAATACGAGGTAAAATATGGTGGTAATAAGAACACTTATAACAAAGATTATAATATTACTAATAATTTAAATGTTCTATATGACCCCCGTTATTTTCGAAACATGATACATAACCCCTCCTTAGCCCTTTGAAGCTCTCCGATATTATTTGAGGTTCTTGGTTAAGACGATTAATTTCATTTACAATTTTTCCCCATTTCTTCCGTGTTTGTGTTCCCATTTTGCTAAACGACATTCTTCAAGTGACCCCATAGAAAAGTGTCCAAAATTGTAATATCTGGACTATTGGGTGGCCACCTAATAGCCATAACGTCCAATCCACTGATTGTATCGGCGATTGAGATACTGCACAACTTGACGAACAGCAGGGGCGGCGCTCCGTCTTTTGCCAAATTATCTTGCGATACGTATCGAGTGGCCATTTTTCTAAAATGTCCTCAATATCGTTTTCAAGAAGATTAATATATCTTTCTCAAGTTAAGGACCCCTCATAGAATATTGGCCCGACAATTCTATTGTTAAGCACACCACACCAGACATGAAGAGAAGACCTCCTTGATTTTAATCTCTTGAAATTTCCTGGGATTTTGTTTTTGGCTGTAAGTATTGCGTCGGTTAAAAATTCCCGGGGTGTAGTGAACGTGGGTTCATCCGTCCAAAGAATCGTTTGAAACGGGGGGAAGGAAAATTTTTTGTTCTTTAATTAAAAAAAATTTGGGGTACAATTTGAAAGCGAAGTTCCTTTTGTTCACGTGTTAAATGCTGCACTGGGAGAACGTGATATGGAAGATATTAAAAATATTTCAGTGTTCTCTGAACCGTCGCATAGGTTACTTTTTCTTTTGGGGCCATACCCAAGCCCCCCAACTGCGTCAGTAACGGGGGTTTATGCGATACAAAGTAAAATAATTTAGAATAACTCGACCCGGTTTTTTTTCCCTATTTTATTGGGTGTTTTAACATTTTGCAATCTATTTGAAAACTATCTAAAGTCAAAATTTTCTTAGAATTTATTCACTAATTCATGTTCATTTTTGGGTTTTTTTCCCCCTTTAAACACTTTTATTTTCATATTTCGTATCAATGTAAATGAAAAATACAGTGGGGGGCCCAGCGAGGAAAGTGTTGAGTTAATGCCTTTTTTTTATTTTTTTTTTTTTCAAAAAAATTTCCCAAAAAACATCCCCCTATTTGGGGTTTTTTTTTTTTTTAAATAAATAATTTTAAAACAGTAAATAATAATGTTTTTTTTCTCTGATACTTAAACGAGGTCCAAAATGTAATTACCTTAAGCTATTCATCCACTACTTATAGTGCCGATCAATTAAAACACTGTCAAGATACTATTTTGTTGCTTATTTAATCCCAAAGTTGCTAATTAAAGTCCAGAATTTCTTTAAAAAATATAGTTCTTGGAAAAAAATTTTTTAAAAAGGAAATTTGTTCTACTCCTTAAAAAATTTTTTTTCCCCAAAAAATTTTAAAATAGGGACAAAAAGGCTTATCCAAAAAAATTTTGGGGAATTATGCCAAACTCTTAAAAGAATATAAAGTTTTTGTTTTAAATCTAAGGATAGCCCACTAAATTTTTAAGTTTAAAAAATAACTAATAAATTTCCCCTATAATCTAAATAAAACAAAATTTTCCCTCGTTTGAATTTATCAAAAATATGATAATTGACTGTAAGCAGATGTATATTAATTCTTCAGATGAAAAGCTGTAAAATTATCTGTAAAAAACAGCCGCTTCCTACAGCTCGTAAGTGAGCCAATGTTTATAGTAAAGAATATAAAAATTAACAGCAACGAATTTTTAAGTAAGTTTCATTGAAATAAGTAAATTATTTTTTAAAATAAATTTTAAAAAACGCTTTACTGTATTTTAATTGTAATGGGGTATCCCCATATTAATTACCATAGATACGGGAGCTCATTTACTCTTTTTAAACTTAATAATAGTTCATAAATCATAAATTAAAACCTAATAATTTCTATAGGAAATTTAAAAATGATTTATTTGATTGAGATCTATAGAAATTAGGCGATAAGAAAACTTTTTCCCGGAATATCGTATTTTTATGGCAAAGGTATTAAAGTTAATTCCATTAAGGTTATTTCTATACAGGTTACAAAGTAAGGATGATTTTTTTATATACATTATACCCAAATACGTGTATTTATTCAATACAGTATTTTCTATTCCTACAGGGTGTGTAACTCTCATAATAAAAATCCAGCATAATTTTTTTTTCCTAATGCGCCATTTGCTTTAATGTTAGTAAATTGTACCTTACATAAAATTTAAATCAGCTCTATCAGGCTATCAGGGGTAAATTAGCAAAACTCTATATAAAAAAAAACACTGGAATTTGTTGCTTTTTAGTTGCTAAAATGAGGATTTTGTCGTTCAAGCCGATTTCAAAAAATCGAAATTACTGCTATATTGATATAAA
>JAHBCN010024694.1:0-11708 GCA_019359885.1 Listronotus oregonensis | reverse complement strand
TTACTTTACCTAAACCTTTTTTTTTCAGTACTAGTAGTCCAAGTGATGCCCCGTTGTTAAAGTAAGTAGGACTTAGCAATTGTTAAAAAAAGTGAATATGAAAACTTGACAACGCAGCACATTTTTGAACATTTTATGGTAACTACATAACAATAAATAGCTTAGTTCGAAATTTTGCTTTTAAAAATTCTTTTAAATAAAAAGATTTAAAAAATAATTTTCTACACAATAAGTCATTTTTATATATTTTCTTAAAAAAAAAAAAGCAGTACAATAGATAGTTAAAATGCCCAAATTTTAGAACTTCTTAAATTTGGGTTTTAAACAAGTTCTTTAGTATAATTCATGCCTACTTCATTTTATTGATACATTCCGGTAGATTTATTCAGAGTAGACAGAATATTTGCTTTATTTTCCTAAAAAAATAATGTTTTATTTTAATACATATTAGTAAAATTATTTATTTACAGTAGTTTATTATTGCTATTTTTAAATCCATCTACTCCTTTCAAAACAAAAGTATTTAAATAATTTCATTTAATAACTAGGATTACTACTAAAAATTAACCTTTTTTTATAAGTTAATGCTATTGAAATCTATAACATGCAGTATTTAAAAAAACCGTTAGAGACCCGTTGTGGTATGGGCCGATTCGTCTCAAGGCCTTTGTCAAAATTTGTTAAACGCACTCTAAAGTGTAAAACTTGATCTAAAAACGTTATTGGTTGTAGAAACAGCGCATGTACATATAATAATTTTTACCACGCTGATGAGATGGTTTTATAGCTTAAGAGAGGTTTGTACGATTTCACATAAATTCCCCTTTTTTCAATGTTAAATTTTTCAGGGCAACCAAACTCAATGCGCAGACAAATTTTCATCCGTAGAAAGCTACACAATTAGATTATCTATCGCAACCTTCGAGCAAATTCTAATGGAGGCAGCCTTGCAATTTGGGTCGTGCGAACATTCCACGTGAGGGAAAAAAGAATAAGAGTAACTTTTTTCCCCCCGCTCTACGTGCTAAGTGGGCTATATTATTTTCCGCCGACTAATCAATACGAAACCAAAAAAGAACAATTGTACTTTTTCGTCTTTTCCTCTTCCCACCCCGTGAGTCTTGATGGACATGATTGACAAAATTATAATATTTAGTCCACAAGCTGAAAACAATGGGACATTTAGCGCCTAAACTATTAAATTAAAACATTCTGAATGCTCTTGCGTGAGATTTGTAGGTGCAATATCTCTTATGCATTGAAGAACATGCAAAATGTTTTAATTTAATTATCTAGGCTCTAACTGTCCTCTTTTTTTCAGCTTGCATTACTAAATATAATAATTTTCCCAAAATGTCCGATAATCAGTTGCATAAGAAAAAAGACGAATAAAAGTACAAAGTGTTTTTTTTGGTTTTCGTGCTGTTAGTCTGTGGAAAATATTTTTGACCCGCCCACCACTCAGCACGTAGGCGAAGGGTTTGTTGATTTTTTATTTTTTCTCACGTAGAGCTTCATTTTTACCTTTTTTTAAATTTTAACCCATTCTAACTTTAACAACGCATTCATCACTCGGCTGGTAATGAAAAAAAAAGTAATAAAATATTGATTGTAAAAAAAAGTTGCGCTAAATATCGGAAAAATATCCTCCTTAATAAATATCTTGATCACATTTAAAATTTTTTTGGCACTAAAATACTCAATTTTTTTTTTTGCTTTTAAAGTTTTGTCCTTAAGATAAAATTTGGTTTTGAGACAAAAAAATTTGATTTTTGTGTTTAACCCAAAAATTTTGCCTAATATTTACTAAAGTCAGCTACTGACATTTAATAAATTAGTTTAGTATATTAAATTACAAGAAATAAAATAAAGAAATACCTATTAAAAAGTTTTATAGTTATATAACACCAAGAAACAACAATTAAAAGTTTATAAATTATAATTAAAAGTTTATAAATTATATCCCAAAAATAGTATAATGTACGCAAAAGCCTAAATAAATAAGCCGTAAACCTTTTTTTTAAATAAGATTAACCTAGGTAGACTATTAGTAAACAATAGGGATAAGAAGAAAGACATGTCAAGCGCCTAGTAAAAATTTTTTTAACAATGGGAATATATTAACCGGAGTAAAATAAATATAAAAAAAAAATAATAAATTACAAACGGTTTAAAAACATAGAAATTTTCTCTGTTATGAAAAAAGGAATCGTTTGTGTTAAATTATTTGATGGGGGAAAAAATAAATTACATTAATAACCAGATTTTTTTTAAAAATGACAATTATTAATCAATATTTTACCACATCGGGGCTTAAAAAAAACCGAAAAAAATTTAAAAAAAAGATGAAGACCTTAATTGAATGGTCCTTTTTTTTTCTTTTAATTCCAATTCTTGACAAAGCCTTAACAAAGCGAAGCAATTGTGAAGTAGAACTTTATTAAACCCATAAATTACAAAGTTATTTAACTTTATTTAACATAAAAATATATATAGATATATCCAATTTACCCCCAAAAAAAAGCTTGCGTTAGGCCTCCTTAAAAAACCCTTTTTACACCGGATTTGAAACGACGTCATTGAAATATTTATATGGACGTTGCCCCCGATCCGGTCGACCTAAAAAAAAGATATGTAAAAATCTAGAAATAATTTTTTTTCTATATTGTTAATAAAAATATCTATAAGACTTGGTCATAGTCATCAAACTGGATGTTTAGCATTTTTTAAAAAATAAAAAAACTCCCAATTCTATATTGCTTATGTTTAAAGTTGTTTAGAATTTAAAAAATTTTTAGTTTTTGATAGGGGTGGCCGGCCATATTTTGACCCATTTTAATCGATAAAACTTTGAAAAATAAAGGTATCAAGATTTTTTGAGATGCATTATTTTTTTTTAAAGTTTATTTCTACCTTCATTTTTTTTTATTGTGACATTCCATTAGCTCAAAAAAAATGGCCGGTTTTCCATTATGGACAACTATGTTATTTTAAATGGAACACCCTGTATATGTTTCTATATTTTAAAAAATTTAATTTTTCCCCCTTTTAAAAAAAAGTAACAAAAACTAGGGGTTATCTCAAAAAAAACGTATTTATTGCCCTTTTAAAATTGTCACGACCAAAATATTATTTAACAATTAAAATTTGTTCATATGTTAAAAAAAAGGATCCCAAAAGGTTTAGGTTATTCACAAAATAATAGTTACAATAAGGTTACATTATTTTTAAAAAAACTACTGTTTTTAAAAACCCTTCCCCGACTTCGACGCACTTTTTTAAAATTTAAAAAAAACTTATTAAAATATTGAAAAAAAATTCTTCAGGAATATTTTCTTTATGTTTCGGATTTAAATTTTTTTTAATTGCTCTAAATTTTGGAGAAGTGGACTATAACACCTCCTTTCACATATCCCCAAAAAAAAAATGGGGAACAGTCAAATTTTAAAGGGGGGCGAAATGGGCCTCCTCTTCCAATCCACCGGTTTCAAAAACGTTGGTCAGTGAACCTTTGGGGAATTTTAAAAGTGGTGTAGCCCCATTTTTAAAAAAATAGACGAAATTCAATAGATTTTCTTCTTGCAATTGGGGAAAAAAAAAATTTTCCAGTATTAACAAGCCCAGAGGTTACAGTTGGTTATGGGGCCCCAAAAAATTTTTTTTAATACCACACCAGACTGGATTTTTGGCAATTCTAAGTGTTCGTTATATTGTCGGGTTTTCTGTTCCCAAAACCTGCAGTTATGCTTATTTATTTCCCATTGAGGTGAAATGGGCTTCGTCTGACTTAAAAGTCTCCCCAAAAAATGTATATTTTTCCAAAATTTTTTAAATTTCTGGCAAAATTCAGTTTCTTTTATTTCTTGTAACATTTGAATTTTGTATGGTTTAATTTAAGTTTTTTTTCTGATATGGACTGAACTTGAGATTTTCTTGTTGACAATTTTGGATTTTTGTTCAAATTTGTAATTTTTTTCAAATTTCATTGTTTACAATTTTTTTTTACGGGCAAAGATCCTGTACTCCAGAATTTTCACCAGATTTTAATTGAATTTTTTGGGTGGAGCTTTTTAAACATGTTTCTAAATTTGCGGGGTTTTTTACTGATTTGGTTTCGGCAAACATAATAACACATTTTCCTTTTTCGCTTAACGAGAACTTTTTGGTTCCCCAATTAAAATAACTTGTCAAAAATGACCAACAATGGCTGACAATGAGGTTGTGCTGTTAGGGAAAACGAGATAATTTGTTTCCAAGATTTTCAAAAATTTTTAAAAAAATTTTTTATTCGAATACAAATTTTTTGGGAGGTCAAAAAAGGGGTTATTTTTAAGATAACCATATTTTGGTTACTTTTTTTAAGGAAAGATTAAATTTTAAAATATTGATACATATACAGGTGTTCCATTTAAAAAAAAAGTTGCCCATTTGGAAAAAACCCATTTTTTTTTTGAGCTAAGGGAATGCATAAAATGGAAAAACAGAATAAATTTAAAGAAATAAAAGATTTTGGGGAAAAACCCCATCTTGATATCTTTATTTGTTCAAAAGTTATTCCGATCAAAATGGGTAAAAAAATGGACCCACCCGTATTATAAAATAATATTTTTAGGATTTATTTTAAAAAAGAAACCACAATAATTTTAATCTTCCGACAAAAATACTTTTTTTTTTACTTTAAGTGTATTTTTTAATAAAAAAGGTAATACACATACAAAAAAAAGTAATTTTTTTCTTTGTTAAAAAAATTCATTCAGTTGTTTGACCTACAACCAAAAACCCCCCCTTAAAATGTTTGATTGTTTATTGTTTAAAATTTTTTTTTTTTTCCCCTTTTTTAAATTTTTTTATCTATTTGTTAAATGTATTGACATTGCTTTTATTATTTTGGTAAACCCCCTTTCTTATGGGGGATTAAACTGGGATATGCAAAGATTTAAAAAAAAAAAAAAGGCTGCACAATTTCAAACAAACCTGATAAAATTAAATGAATTCATAAAGTAAAAAATATTAACTGAAGGTCGGTAAATTTAAACAGAGATGGCGTTAAAATGGAATCAAACGTTCATTGTTACATTATAGAATAGGACTCCAAGATGTGCGGTTTGCCTTTCATTAACCAGTTTACTGTCCATGATAAACAGACCCCCGATGCCCAACTGGTAAGTAAGACGGGATGAGGTTGGATTAAGAAAATTGGAATGGCCCCCCCCCGCCCAGATCTAAACCGATGAAGGATTTATGGGACGAATTGAAAAGAGCTGTTCGCATCGTGTCATGCCGCCAGGGGAATTTTGGAAAGTAGAGTTGGAGTGGCCAAGGGTATCAGGGGATTTCCTAGGGGAAAATTTAGAAAAAATTATTCATTTGATCTAAGAAAAAATTCGAGTTATCATTGCTGCGAGCGGTGGACCTCCCCCATAATTTTTTAAAAATTTAAAAAAAAATAAATTTTTTATTTATTTAAAATGCAGAGAGAAAATATATTTGGGGAATTTAAAAACAAAAAAAGGATGCCCAAGATTATACCAAAGGACTTTTAGACAAAATTAAAGTTAGGATAAAATACAAAGATTTTATTCACCCACGTACAATACCACTTTCAAAAAGTGGCATTTACCAGAAAAATTAAAAAAAAAACGCCAAGACGTGTACCTACAAACAAATAAAAAAATTGAAAATCGGAATACAAATAAAGCATTTATAAATCATCAAACTTTATCAAAAATTTAAAGTGGTGGAATTTTGTGCATTGGGATTGCAAGGTGTATAACTTAAACAGAAGAATCAATTTCTCCTGAAATAAGAAAAAACATAAATTTACACTGCTCTTTTTAAAGCTATAAGCATTATCTTTTCATAAACAATTTTTATGGGCTTAAAGTAATAAAATCATTTATTTCTTTTAGTATTATCATGTTGTTTTTCTGTAAAGGAAAATCATGTTTTCAGACACTTAAAGTCTAAAATGTACGTTTTACAACTTCATTCTTGTGATCTTTTTTTTTTGGCATAAGCGAAATAAGTCACAAAATATGAAAAAGCCGCTGAAACTTCTAAAGTAAGAGCCTGTAAAAATTTTACAACCGTGCATGGTCACAGACTTTTTGAACGGATTAGAATTGCTCAAGCATAAAATGTTTCCTTTCGGGTTACGCATTTTTCCCGTTATGGCTTAAAATACGAAGTTGGTTATAAAAATTTGTTACGAATAAGACCTGTACTTTTTGTGTCGTAATAAAGCAGCTTAAAAATAAATTATATGGATATGTATGTAAATATATATTTTTTTAAATTATAAATAATATGATATGCATTTTAGTTATAATCATTTTTAAATAATATACATTCTTTTGCTTAAAATTTTACACAAACTGTAACAAGGGTCAAAACTGGGTAAAGGTTTTATTTAAATTTATATTAATATATTATTATATATAATATATAATAATATATATATATTATATATATATAAAATTTAATAAAATTATTATTATTATGTAATATAATATATAAATATATTAATATAATATAATAATATTATAATAATATATAATAATAATATATATATATATATATATATATATATATATATATATATATATATATATATATATATATATATATATAGTATGTCCGCGATGGGCTAACAAAAGGAAAATGGAAAAAATCTGAAGATACGAAAAAAGTCATTCTTTATACAAAATTCTGCTTGTAAAAAAAATATATACTAAATTGGAAAATATTTTTTTATCATAGGGGGGTTTTAAAAAATGCAAAAACATAAAACCAAGCAAGAGCAAACACTCGTTTTTTAGCCTTTTAACGTAAAATGATAAATAAAAAACTTGCTCCAAATTTATTGAAATGACAACTTTACATGTCAAAATGACAGCTGGGCATGGTTTCGCATTATTTTCTTAAAGGGAAAGGGGGGTTTGACACCTCATTTTGAAGGCTTTTTTGCTCAATTCAACCTCCGTTTTTTAAAACATTTGTTTTATTTTTTTGAAATGGCGAACAATAATTGTTTTTTTTGGTTTTTTTGAGTTTACAAAGTACCACTGGAAATACAAAATTTTAGGTAAGTAACTAATACAAAATAATTAATTAGTTTAATTAATAACTTTTTTTTAAATTATTAACTAATTAAACTAATTTAAAAAGTTAAAAATTAGAACTAATAGAAAAAAAAAAAGTCGAAAGAAGAAAAAAAGCAAAATTTTACTTTAAAAGATGTTGGAAAGTCCACCTTGGGCCTCTTGACAAAGGGAAAATCCTGTTAGAGAATTCTTTCCTAACATTATGCAGGGTTGCGGGGTTATTCCTGCACACACGATGATACGTTGTCGAAGGTGATCTAGAGAATCAGGAGTTGTTTTAAACTTGAGACTTGACGTGCCCATAGAAAATAATCAAGGGGTGTCAAGTCCGGTGAGCGACTGGCCCCTTACCTGGGACCAATCCACCTATTCGGATAGGTTTATCGGAATTTCAAGATTCTGAAAAATAAGGCGGGGCGCCATCCTGTTGAAACGTAATTTCTAATTGAAATTCAAATGGATTTTGAGCAACAACATCTTCAATAAGTGGAGTAATGGTGTCTTGAAGATTGAAGATATGTGGGGCCTTTTAAATTTCCTTCCAAAATATGGGACCTATAATATAATCACCCAAAATGCCCGCCCAAACATTTAATTTTTGAGGAAATTGACTATGTCCTTCCGGGAAAAAGATGGGGGTTTTCATCACCCAATACCTGTAATTTTGGTATTTACTTTCCATTTAGAAAAAAAAGGGACTTTCATCGCTGAACAAATATGCCTCGAAATTGGGGTTTTTTTAATCTTTTTTTGCCATAATCTCGAAACTGTAATCGCCTGTCAGAAACATTTCTGTTAATTCGTGGACAATTTCATCTTGTAGGGATGGAATTTATTACTTTTTTAAAATTTTCTTAACGGAAGAACGTGAAATATTGCATGTGTCAGCTACGTCCTTTTGTATTTTGCGGGGGGAAACTACCATTTCAGCTAAGACCTGCACTTTAACATCTTCGGGAATTTCGGGCCTTCCAGATCTTGGGGCATCTTTTCCGTACCTAATACTTGAAACTTTGACATGTTCAAAGATTTCCTGCATATTGTCCGGGAAAGCGTTCGTTGAAGTGCGAACTGCATTATGTAACCGATTTAGCGGGCTAAAGATGATAACTGCTTCAATTTTTTCTTCAACGGACGCGCCATTTCAATTCAATGATATTTTTAAAATTTTTTGAAACAACTTGACATACATTTTAGAATAAAAATCAGGTAACCATAGCACTAACTAATTAATTATTGCATTTGAAGAAAAAATACCTATCTTTAGAAGGTCAGGAGTTAAATTTAAAACTGGTCGCCATTTCAAAATAAATGAATCAAATGTTTTCAAAACCCCGGTTGAATTGAACATAAAAAACCTTCAAAAGGGGTTGCATGAACCCCATTCCATTTAAGAAAATTTCGAAACCATGCCCAGCTGTGATTTTGACATGTAAAGTTTTTTTTTTTTAACAAACAATAGAAAATTGTCTGATAAAACACCGGGCCAAATTTATCGCAATATCCCCCAAGGTTAAAAAATTAAAAAGGGGGGGGACGGACTTTATGTCCTCACTGTTTTATATATATATTTTATATATATATATATATATATATATATATATATATATATATATATATATATATATATAATTATATATATATATATATATATATATATATATATATATATATATATATATATATATATATATATATATATATATATACAAAATATACTTATTCGAAAAATGCTGAAAATTTTGGATTGGTTTTTTTTAATTCGCCTTTATTTCAACAAAATAATTATGCAGCGGTTATGCCCGGCGGTGGCCAATATCAATTTTTTTAAACAACACCCTGTATATTATTTAATTTTTTTGGTTTTTTTGAAGCATTCTAGACATATTTTATGTAAATGTCCCCCCCTTTTTTTAATGTTTTTTTGGTTTTAGGTTTATTGCATCTTTTCCTTTGCATTTGCCACTTTTGAGGGTTACTTTTTGCATATATACTAGAGGCAGCGGGATCGGCTTTAACAAGGGGAAAGAGTAAAAGAATAACTGTAAAATTTCGCTCCGGGTGATTAATTGGCGGAAGGGGGTATAAGGGACAAATTAAGAGGGAGAGAGGGAGAGGTTATACACCTATTCTTGCTTCTCTCCACGCTTGTTCCGGGTGCCTCTAGTAAATTAGCAAAAAAGAACCCCCAAGATGGCAACTCAAAACAATACATCTTAAAGCACCTAATATTTCCAAACGGATAAAATAGGTATAGGACATTGTAAAAAAAATATATCTAAATGCCCGAATTTTGACTAAAAAGGGGTTGCTTTTTTTGGGGGGAAAGTTAGTGTTACTTTTGACACACCCGGGAAAAAAAAGTATTTACAAAAAAAAATAAACCCAAAAAAATACCGATACAGTAAAAAACGGCACATTCAGACCACGGACTTAAAAATTTTTCTGGACTTTATGTCCATAGGTATAAAATAATTTAATGATATTCATTTCGATTGATGTCAGTGTCAGGTTTGTTGTGTTAAATAATGAACTGCATTTTTGTTGTTTACAAATATACTGCATTTTAAAAAAGTAGGTTAGTGACAGTTTTGTTTTCATTAATAGGAAGAATAAAATAATGATATATAGATGCCCAAAAAAAAAAAAATATTCTAATTATTTATTAAAAAGAGTTATTTATATCTGTCGGTTTAAGATTTATTGTGATAATTATAGTTCTATTCAGAGGTATTTAAAAAGTAAATTTTTATTTTTAAAGTTTTAAATAAATTTGTCTGTCTGTCTGTCTGTCTGTCTGTCTGTCTGTCTGTCTGTCTGTCTGTCTGTCTGTCTGTCTGTCTGATCAGGATATTTGTGTGTTATATTAAAACATAAAATAATATTTTAATTATTTATTAAACAACGAGTTATTATACAAAAAATATACATTGGTTAGTGCACATATACATATTTGTTTTTATATGAAAAAACACCGAACATTTGAAGGCTTCAATTTTGGTTGAGCTTTGTCTTTATTACATACCAGAACTACTCATCCGTTACATAATAAACTACATTCTTTAGATGCAGGTTAGTGCCTCAAATAATATTTTAATTATTTATTAAAAAACGAATTATTTATATCTCTCGGTTCAAGATTTGTTATGATAATTATAGTTTTATACAGAGTGTTTCAAGATTTGTTATAATAATTATAGTTTTATACAGAGTGTATCTAAAAAAGTAAATCATCATTTAATATTATTTAAATAAATTTGTCTGTCTGTCTGTCTGATCAAGATTTTGGTGGGTTATATTAAAAACATAAAATAATATTTGAATTATTTATTAAACAACGAGTTATTATACAAAAATATGTGTCTTTTCTATATACCTGTCTGCTCAAGATTTGCTATGAGAATTATGGTTTTATACAAAGTGTATCTAAATCTATAGAGGTCCCTGAAAAAAAATGATTAATATTATTTATAGAGTGTCCCTGGAGGTCAGTGACCTGTATGTTTATATTATTAGACAAAATATATTTTGATATATAGAGTGTCTCTAAAAAGTAAATATTAATTTAATATTATTTAAACAAAATTTTCTGTCTTTATACCTGGCTGCTCAAGATTTGCTATGATAATTATAGTTCTATACAGAGTTTATCTAAAAACTAAATAATATTTAAAAAAATGGAGTATGATGTAAAATTTTAAAATATTGTGTATTTATGTAGAGTGTCCCTAAAAAAGTAAATAATAATTTAAAATTATTTAAATAAAGTTGTCTGTCTATATACCTGTCTGTTCAATATTTGCTGTGATAATTATACTACTATACAGAGTGTTCCTAAAAACTATAAATTATATATTAAAGTAAAAATGATAAACGACACTTTAGATGGGGGTCATGTTTATATAATTAAATAAATAAATAAATAAAAAATAGCATTTTTTCCCCAAACTGACTTCACAAAAAAGTATTGATATTGTCAATTTTGAAAATATACATAAATATTTTAAAAATTTTTAAAATATACAAAAAATTAAGATACATTTAAAAAACAAAAATACAACAAACTTAAAAATACACGATTGACAAATAGATAATTTAAAAAAACCCAAAAAAAACACTTTGGGTGTTTGTAAAAAAACAAGTCATAAAATTACAGTCTTATCATACTAAAGGTTAATAATTTGATGATTGTTTATAAATGAAAATTAAAACGTAGTTTAGAACTCATCTAGGGGAAAAAAAGGTTTATCCAAAATATTCTTTGATCACAGACTTAAACTTTTTCTGTTGTTAATTTCTTTATATTGATGGTAGTTTTTAAACAGTTTAATTGGTAATACCAAAGGACTTCTACCTACTGCTGTCAATCTGTGACGAGGAATATCTAGATTACAGGTTCTTTTGCAAATGGTATCGCTCACTTAACTCACGAGGTTGGGTATGGATTTTAATTTTGACTGTGCATAAACTAAGTTTCAAGTAGAAAAGAGAGGGAAAAGTTAGGATTTCAAGGGAGAATAGGTCTCGACAAGAAAAGCCGTCTTTTAAACATCATTGTCCTAATTTTTTTTTTGTTGTATAAAAATTTCATTTGCTCTACAACAG
>JAHBCN010024693.1:0-11735 GCA_019359885.1 Listronotus oregonensis | reverse complement strand
TTGGTGTCGAAAAAGGGAAAAACTAAGGTAACCTATTTTTAATAAATTATTAACCTAAATAAAATAATTCTAACCTTTTACATTTCTATTAACTAAAAGCTAATTAAAGTCCGTAACAATACGTTATTGTATTCTTCGATTAAAATTAATTGAAATTTTATAAAAAAAATTAGGCCATTTTCGTTATCCTGAGGTCAAATTTGGGTTATTGAAGTAAAATGGTAAAACTGCATTTCTTTTTCTTTTTTAATACGATTTGCTAATCGCCCAAGGGTACATCTAATTAATATCAATACCTTTAAATATTAATACATTTTTGTAAATATTTTATTGCCTTTGTTCATTCGGAATAATGTAGGATTGTAAATTGTAATGGTAAAAAAAGTTCAAATCGATAGTATAGACTATTTTGAAAATAAGAACTATTATCAAAAATTATTATGTCTCTGAATTTCTTAAAAACTAACTGCAAAACCGGCGTTGCCCGGGTCAAAATACATCGCTCGCTTAATTACTGTACATTCAATTTATCTATCTTATATTTGCAAACAAATATTTGTATTAATTAACGTACGTTGTATATAGTATATACGAAATTGATTTATCAATAAACTTATTAAAATAATGATTAGTTAAGTAATTTTATTTTTTTGTTGATCACTCCGGAAATTTTGAGAACTTTGTAGATTATTCCAGAAACTTTCTAGCACATTTTGGATCGATTACAACACTTGCACACATTTTTGAACAAGATCTTTTCAAACATTTTTAGAACTTTCTAGACGTTCTAGATTAATTAATAAACATTAGTTGTACACATTTTTTTAACTATCTAGATCATTCTAGAAATTTTTAGAACTTTCTAGAACTTTCTAGATCATTCTAAAAGGTTTCTAAAATATTCTAGATCGATTACGACAATTGCACACATTTTGGAACGTTCTAGATCATTCCAGAAATTTTTAGAACTTTCTAGACTATTTAGGGTCGATTTTAACAGTTGCACACATTTTGGAACTTTCTAGATCATTTCAGAAATTTTTAGAACTTTCTAGAAGTTCACATGATTTAGAGACGAACAAATATATTTTTTTTACATTTTCGCCACCCACTTCTACCCACCGCAACCAAATTTCCTTACTTGCAAGTGCAGACCTAAGGCTACCCACCACCATAACTATTAGTGGGTGGCAGTGGGTATAGTTATGAAGAAAACGATGTGTATGTCCATCGTTTTCTTCAACACACAGTTTCCGTTTATATATGTATTAGATTAAAACATTGTTACAATAAAGATATATTGTTGTTTACCAATTACATTTAAGGATTATTCTTATAGTGCGATTTAGTAATTTTTGCAATGATGCTTTGCAGTTTTATCTAGGAAATATAGAAAAGTACAGCAGTATGTAAAATATGGCTGTAGTATACTCTATAAATGGTACTTTTTAAGACCATAAAAACATTGGATATGAATCTAGAAGAACGTAAAGCATTTCAAATAAACTACCTCTTCAATATACTATAATAGTTTAAGTTATCAAAATATAACAATGATCGCATAAAACTTTATCCATTTATAATAATCAAAGGAATTATACATATAAATATAAAAATTAATTTAAACAAACAAAAACCAAACTAATCAACCAAATTTGTTTAGGGTTATGTAGTACACACATATTATATATATATATATATAATAATAATAATAATAATATAATAATATATAATATTTCTATAGAATTGGGTATTATCCATACGAAAACATAGGTAAAACAGTGAAGTTTAAAGGGACTGCAAAACGACTCGTGACGTCACATCGCATATGAATACAGATTGTTTACGTATCGATTTCATCTGTTTTCAGTTGTGCTGCGGTAAATTTTGACATCACTAGTATTTTGTTTTATTTTGCGTGTCTAAATAAAGTGTTTTTCGTTCATTATGGCTAAGGAAGGATTTGTCAAAGCTTCTACAAACAATTTACTTTCTGTCGATATGTTTATGGTGATGGATTACATTATTAATGGTGAGCGTTTCAATTCAGCAGGAATCAGAGGTGCAAAATTAGTATTATAAGTATTTATTTTATTTGTTAAATAAAATAAAACATCTTTTTGCAATACTTAATGTTTAAACCACATTAGAAAAAATATATTTTAGTAGGTATTTATGTATTTGGTAATTATAACCTTATTTTTAACTTACATTAAAGTAGTCTTCACACCAGAAAAATTCACTTTTTGATTTTGGCACACGTCTTGCTGCTGTAAACCATCGTTTTTTAAGCTCATAACCCTCCTGAAGCACGCATCACACATACAAAAATTTTGTGTAGTGTACCCACAGATATGCTTCTGCAAAGGGGCACAAAACACCATTTAATCTGCAGTTTTTGCTTGAAATATGTTTTTAATTTTTTTTTAAGCTTACTATACGATTAATATGCATATATGCTATCATTTTAAGGGTTTTCTAAAAAACGTGAATATACCCAATTCGACAACTACGGAGTTCTTTCGACCAGTTTGATTGATTTCAAGCGTGTTTTTTGAACACAGAGTGCGAGTGGGGCGAAATGAAGTCGATTTATAGAATTCTACAGCACACGCCGTCCCGCTGTAGGAGTTTGTAGTGTTTTGTTAACTTTATTAAATCGCACTTAGATCATTTTGCATATTTCAGATACAAGTGTTGTTTTCCGTATCGTGAGTCCTTTATATAAACCTTTTGCCTCTAATTTACATTCTGCCTTTCCAGAGCTTTCATCAAGTGTATATTTAAGAGTATGTTTTGAGAGCTAACTTTAATAAATCTGGTTTTTATTTATTATTTTTTGTTGGTAAATATTGCATTATTTTAAATTCATTTATTCCTTAGCGCAAGCGGGCATTAGTTCGGTGCGAGCCCTTTTTCTTATTGGGGCTCCTGTGGGGTCCCCTTTCGCTTGGGAGGCTCTAGGATTCAGCCTACTCTTTCTAATGGGATATCCGCTACTAAGTATTGCTATGCAAAAAGGATCAGAATAATCTGAAACCAAAGGAGCAGAAGGAAAAAAACACTGTCAAAGAAATTTATCATTTTTAAACTGAACGCATTTTTTAAATAAATACCTACTTACAGTGTTTTATTAAATATATTGTTGCACCTAGAGAAGCGTCAATCGTGAATGATTCGATCACAGTGACCGAATCGTTTATGAATATTGAATGATCGAATCCCGTACGCTCGCAGTGATCGAATCACTATGTGACTGAAAGACGGAAAGTAACGTAACGAATGAAGTTGTGTTGTCTGAGTGGCGACTGGCTTGGCTCCGCCCGCTCCGCTTGCAATCATTCGTTCGATGACTAGTGTTGTTACAATCAATAACCAGTTCAGTGTGCCATGTGTCACCATATCGAACGATCGACCATCGCTGGGACGTTTGGTTTGGTACGCTTATAAAAATGATTGATTGAATGAACGATTAAAAAGATTGGATCATTTGAGAAATCGGTCAATGATTGATTTGATCGCCAGTGAATGATCGAGTTACCCATCTCTAGTTGCACCTCTACTATGTTTCACATTCTACAAAGCAGTTACTATCTGCTGTTTGGTTAATTAAAAATAATTTCACTAATAAAAAGCCTACTATATTTATTTCCTTAAAATATTTAAATAATTTAAAAAATGGTTATTATTATCAGCAATATCTAAAGAAAACGTGCATGTATTTTAAGACAATGATTAATGTCGATTTAATAAAAGATAATTTCATTGCATTGTGCACTCCTAAATCATATGAATCTAAAAATAATCAGTAAGTATCCTTGAACTAACGAACTAATAAAATTGTAATGCAAAAAAAGTAAATATTTTTTAGACGATTAAAAAGCTCCAGCTATCATAATAGTTTATGAGGTACGCGTACGAATAAGTTGGTTATTGGTTGTCATTAGTTTTATCTATTCCATTATGACGCAACATAAAATTATTCTTATTGCAACGTCTAGGAGATATCAGTAGCGTCACAAAGGTTTTTGGGGGCTTAGCGTGATCATCTATAGGGGTAGGTGATTAATAAGAACCCTTATCGATTACTAATTATGTAAAATAATCTATTATTTTTGATTCCTTATATATTCAATGAATCCAATAACTATAGAGGAGCAGAAGAACGACTGGTATTGCAATGCTTCAACAACGGAAATTGCTTTTTTGTAAACCCAGTTCTAAAAGATGTCACAAGATGATATAGTTTTTGTTCATATTGGTGCTAGGGTTGCTATATAATTTAATTTAAAAAATTCAAGGGTTGGTAGAGGGCCGCTACCCTTCAGCCAGACATTAACTTTAATGTGTGGGGTCCTTCAAAGAAAATTACACAAATTTTTAAAGTGATTCAAGAACCTACTCAAAATTGTTCACCAGCTGTGCTACTAAAAGACTAAAAAACACGTATTTACTCCTAAGTGATCACATACAGGGTGTTAATAAAGTATGTGGCCAAACTTCAGGGGGATATTCCTAACCCTATTTTAAGACAAAAAGTTCATATAAACATATGTCCTAAACAGCTTTGTTTTCTTGATACAGGGTGTTAAAATATTAAAAGATATAAGTTTTTCCTAAATAACTAAACGACGCAAACTAGAATGATTTTAAGCTAAAGTTTTTTTTCTCTCCTTTCTCAAACACACAAACACAAAGGTCATAGATATGGACAATTTCTTTATTTTTATAATAGTTGCTGAAAATGACCACCCTCAACTTCAATGCAAGCATTAACTCGTCTTAATGTCGATTCCCGAACATGCTGAAATATCCCCGGCGTATGTCTTATTTGATCACATGCATTCCGTATCCGTTGTCTTAATTCTTCTTCGGTGTTGACTGGAGTTTTATAAACGAGGGATTTTAAATGTCCCTAGAAGAAAAAATCTAAGGGATTTAAATCCGGTGATCTGGGTGGCCATGACTGTGGACCCCCGCGACCGATCCAGCGTTCTTCAAAAGTTGCATCCAGAAATTGACGTGCTACTATGCTAAAGTGAGGTGGGGCCCCATCGTGCATGAACCACATTGGTCTTCTTTCTGCCAGTGGGACATCTTCTAATAGTTCAGGTAACACGAACTTCAAAAATTACGATACTCTTGACCATTTAATCTCGGGGGTAAAAAAAGGTCCAATAAGGAAATCACCTACCATACCAACCCAAACATTTACGAAAAACTGTTGTTGAAAATTATTTTCCATAACCCCTTGGGGATTTTCTTCGCACCAGATATGATTGTTGTGAAAGTTCATAATTGCATTTTGGGAAAAACACGCTTCATCGGTAACCAACATTTGGGATAGAAATCTCGGAGATACTACCACTTGTTGCAAAATCCAAGTTCAATAAGCAACTCGCTGGGGCAAATCGGCAGATAATAATGCTTGAACACGCTGTATGTGGTAAGGATACAGCTGATAATCCCTTAAAATTTGCCATACAGTGACGTGAGTAGTGTTTAATTGCTGTGTAATTTGGCGTGTATTTGTCTCGGGACTGCTCAATTTCATGTAAAACTGCTTCCTCCATCTCCACTGTTCTTACTGTTGCAGGTCTCCCAATAACAGCAGCCGACCTATTAAAAGTACCTGATTGGCACATCCTTTTATGTATTCTTACAAATGTTTGCCTATTTGGTGCAAGGCGATGAGGGTACCTCTCTTGATAAATGCGTCTAGCCGCTTTTGAATTTCTTTGGGCCATTCTATAAACAAAATGCATATCGGCCTTTTCTGTGTTTGCAAATTGAACCATTTTATAAAATTAGTAACTAATTTTATAGCTAAAACTCGTAAAAACACTTTAAATTACGATCTTATAACATTAAACCGTACTCACTGTTTAAAGTTATAGCGGCTGTCAAATTTCTTTAAATAATTGTTTTTCCGTCCATGGCACTCTTTTTATTTTTTTTATTCCTTTTAAATGATTGCAGTATTAATGCTACTTATACCTAATTTTTTAATTTTTCTCGAAAACAGTTAATCTGAGGGAAAAAAAGTGAGGAGATGACTTTTGTGTAGTTTTAATTAGTTAGTCTTAAAATCAGGTGAAATTAAAAAAAAGCTGTGTGTTACTAAATATTTTTAAAATTAAAGCTCAAGCGTTACCCCTGTGCACGCCACTGCCAAAATGAGGGAAAAAAACTTTGGCTTAAAATATTCCTCTGTACACACTTAAAACTGTGACCAAATTTCAACGTCATTATAATTTGCGTCGTTTAGTTATTTATAAAAAAATTATATTTTTTAAATATTTTAACACCCTGTATCAAGAAAACAAAGCTGTTTATGACATAATAATATGTTTATATGAACTTTTTGTCTTAAAATAGGGTAAGGAATATCCCCCTGAAGTTTGGCCACATACTTTATTAACACCCTGTATGCTTGTCACAGATATACACATCGTGGTGGTTTAGAAAGTAAAGATTAAACTGGGAAGTTATGGCCTGCTAGCACTGTTTTAGAAGCCTATACGATCGTAGCCAGTGCACCCTATTGTTATCTAATAGAAACGCTATAAACTTAGACACATTTTTTCAAGGTTAATCCGCCATATTTCCACTCCTTCCTCTAGTCCTTTATACGAGTAACACATTTTACAAGCCATCTCATTAATGACTTGTTGGCCAGGATGGCTGCTGGGACCAACCCTTTTGGACCCGGAAATTTCGTAGGTCTGACAATGTCTACCATGAGGGACCTACTTAAAAGACACTTTCATCAGCAGGGCGAACCTTCGTCTAATAGCGGGCGTTCTCACTAGACATTATCAACTGCGAAAGTACCTCTTTAGAATGAGTATAAATGATACATCTCAGAAACAAGAAGGTGGAGCACATCATTTGTGACTGCCCTGCACTCTACAACGTTTCCTTTATTAGTAACAACCATCGGACGATTAAAAATGTTTCTTTTAAGATATATTTATTTAGATTTTAATATACTTAATGACATATTATTACAATTTTATTAATTGCGAAATCATCCGCAAGTGTCTACCTGACAAAAAGAAGTGTGTCCTTTTGACATCACCGAAAATAGTTCACGACAAAAGCACCCTGCTTGTTTTAAATTGTTAATAATTACTTTTGGCATAGAATACATTTTTTTAAATTTATATTTGAAGTGCTTTTTAACCCAAGGAAAACTTTTTATCCCCAGAGTCCCAGATTACCAGCACAATTAAACCACTAATGCGTTCTTACTTCAGCCCTTTCTTCTGTTAATGTCATAGTTGACACAATTCGGCTAAATGTTGTGCCTGTTTATATACCCCCAACGTTTTCGTTTTTTCCAGAGAGTATGAAAACAGTTTTTCAGCCTTACAACAACATTGCATTATCGCGGGTGTCACGATGCTTCTTTAATAGACGCTATAGATAGTCAGCATAATTTGACTGTCAGAAATGATAATAAGTCGACTAAGCGCGCTGCTCAGAATACCGCTACACCATCGTAAATTATTTCAGGATAAGTAACATCCATGATTTAAAAGGAGAGGTCCATACGAAGTACTATATTGATTAAATTATCTTTTAAAACTCAACTAGATTTTGCTAAAACTCACAATAGAAAACTAAAATATATGCAGCTTGGTTTGTCAGAAGTTGGTGGTCATTTTGTAATCCTAAAAAATAAAAAAGCCGTTACCGACATCACTCAATTTACTTTGGCAATGGAATACTACAACCCATGATTTTTTCTTGCGTAATATAGGCCAATAAATAAAGGGACAAAGCGGTAAATAAATTTGTTCAATTTTTAGGTCTTCAATGCTTTCGAGCGAAAAAAAGTTTATTAAAATTAACGTAGGGTGAAATGGCCCTCAAGTCCGAAAATGGGTTTTCCAATATTCTCAAAATTGCAACTGGAAATTTTGTTTAAACAACAAATAAAGATGCCTTGTAATCTACAAAAATGGTTTTAATTTTTTCAAAAATGTATAGTTTTAGAGATAACGAACCCAAGTCCTCAAATTAGCTGCCGCTCTCCGCTAGAAGCCGCTATCTTCATGGATTCACTTATAAGCGGGCGGACGTAATTATTTTCATTACACGGCAAAAGTGTACATTTTTTAGTCATTCAAAGTTCATCGGAATGGGAAACTCGTACCTACATTGATATGAGTTTGGGTCCATTCTGATTTTTCTGAATATTAAACAAAAGGTCAAAGTTTTTTTCACAATATTTGAGAGTATCTTATTAATTTATTGATATTTAAAACAGTTTTTATTAATTTTTTTTATAATGAGACTTTAGAAGTGTTTAATGATCTCAGAAAATTTTCTTCATCATCTTTCTGCTTTTGATAAAATTGTTTTACCCATCTGCATTTTTAAGCCGTTTCCGGAGTTCGAAAATCTGTATGTAATGGATTTTTCGACGGCCGTTTTTGCGAAAAATATTGGTGTTGCAAAAAATGGTAGGGACCATTTTTGTAGATTTCGAGGTGATCATCATTTTTTGTTAAAACAAAAATTTTCTAATTCGCATATTTTGGAGATATTTGCGGGAAACTCATTTTTGGGACTTTGGGCGGCCATTTTGAGCGGGTTCCCACTTCGGAATCGTGATAAACTTTTTCTCGCTCGAAAGCACCCATAAGGGCCTAAGAATTTCGCCACAAATGAGAACTTTACAGATTTATTTACAGCTTCGGGTACTTTCATGTCTTCGGTTACTGGACTACTTTCTAATTTACCGCCCACAAATGGAATTTTAATAAAATTTGTTTGTTTGATTTGAGGAAAAAACACATATTTTTAACAGCTGAGTACATACTTGAAATTTTGCAAAATTTTAATATGTATCTTCTTGTGACTCGAGTATGCACTTTAATATTTTTTAGGAACTGTTATTTATTTGTTTTACAACACTATTCTACCCAATGCTTGTTGTAACACCTGCTTAATAGATTTTAAACACGATTCTCCCTTATTAATATGCAGTCTGATGAAAATAATATATTTTTGTTTTTTTTTTTAAATAAATGAATAAGTACATTGTTTACACTGGATTATAATTTTAAGAAGTTCCTTCATACATGCCTGGAATGACTTCCGAGGTTTTGATCTCTATTAATTACTGATAGTTCCGCTAATGTTTAAGCTTTTTCTGTTTTTTTTTGCCGCTTCTTTTCCGGTTAGCTAAAATACTAGAATTAATTTAGTATAAACATTTATTTTTTTAATTTTTGTTTTTTTGCGTATGAAAAAGTATTAAATATTTTAAAAAATAAACACAGGAAAAATGTTATGTTTTAACTATACCCGTATCGTTTACGCAATCCTATCTAGACATAGATCAGCTTTTGTTCAATTTTTGAACATAAAGACGTTCAAGATAAAAACCTCTTTTTAACTAAATTTTATGTAGACCTTACAAATTTAGTTGCTCCTATATGGTTATGCCACTTTTCTAAAATTGCATTCTGGTGCAATTGTGGAGTTTTGCAATTGCATAATTAATTGCAATATTATAAGAACGACTGGAAACTCGAAAAAATCGCTCAAAAATCGTTACTCGGGGGTTTTCGGGGATGCCGAATTCAATTCTGGCATTAGAATTACCCGGGGCGCTCGGGGGTGGCTCTGCGGTGGTGCCGGGGGTTGTTTGGGTGGAAATTGCAGCGTCCATGAAAATTAGCCGAAAATCGTTACTCTGGGATGCCAAATTCAATTCTGGCATTAGAATTAACCGGGGGTGCTCGAGGGTGGCCCTGCGGGGGTGCCCGAGGAGTGATTGGGAGGGGAAATTGCAGCGTCCATGAAAATCAGCCGAAAATCGTTACTCGACGGTTTTCGGGGATGCCAAATTCAATTCTGGCATTAAAATTGCCCATGGGTCGCTCGGAGGTAGCTCTGCGAGGGTGCCCGGGGGTAATTGGGGGGGAAATTGTACTGTCCATGAAAATCAGCCGAAAATCGTTATAAGGGGGTTTTGCCAGCAAATCTAAAAAAGTCGATCTTGCACGAATAATCCTGACTGTCAATGCGTTGACCGAGCATATCAATCGTGTCTATTTTCAAGTACACGCACTTGGTATAGTTCACAAGGTCAAGACGAGACCTTAAATTCGTTGGAACGGGGGTGGGAGGATGGAAAGTCCTGTCACCATGACCCAGGGAGGCGGTCCCGAGGAAATTTTAAGCAGTATCTCTTGTTCCTGTGAAACCGACTGGGGCACAGCGGAAGCCGACGAAGTGGGTTATAGTGCTCACTTGCATGCAAGCATTGCGATGGCAATTGCTCAAACCAAAAAGGCACTTCCAACCAGGCCAAGGATAGTGACGAGGAAGAAGATGAAGAAAGGGAAGAAGAAGAAGAGTTTGAAAAAGATGTTTAGTATTTAAGTTAAAAATTAAACTTTATGATGGATAATTTAATATTAATTAAAAGTACAATTTATTATTTAAATTAAGTATTATTTTCATAATTTGTGATTTTTCACTTTCTTTATTACCTTTTCCCGCAGAGCCACCTCCGAGCGCCCACGGGTAATTCTAATAATAGAATTGAATTCGGCATACCCGAAAACCCCTGTGTAACGATTTTGGCTGATTTTCATGGACGCTGCAATTTCCCCCCAATCACCCCCGGGCACCCCCTCAAAGCCACTTCCGAGCGCCCCCGGGTAATTTTAATGCCAAAATTGAATTCGGCGTCCCCGAGCGATTTTCTGAGTTTCCGGTCGTTCTTATAATATTGTAAGTAATTATGCAATAATTGCAAAATGCATTTATTGCACCAGAATGCATTTTTCGAAAAATGGCATAACCACACCATATAGACTTTTTCCTGGGAGCTTTCTGAACACAATGCAGAAAACCGCATCTGATCTAAATGCCCTGGACTAGTACTAGTTATTGCACCGTTGTTTTTTTATAATTTGTTAAAAATATATTAATATGTACTAAAAATGCGTTGGATGTGCTGCCACTGTTCAAAGTTTATCAGAGAAGCACACATAAGCGACATATATAATATAATATGCAGAAATCACCTATTAGGCAAAATATTTTTTCACCCCAATATTGTTTTTTATCAGTTATACGCACATTTTAAAGTTTTGTTTACACGTCTTACCGTCTATATACGTAAAAAAAGTTAATTTTTCACATAACTATTAACACATAAAAAGGTACATAATTTGGCGTCTATTATTACGAGAGTCAATCATGTTTGCATTGCGGAAATTAGTGGTCAGGTTTTGTATTTATTTTGGCAAAGCTAGGTTACCTGAGATATTATGTTGCTATTGAAGATTACACAAAAAAAATATGGAAGCTAAAACATTTCTTAAACAGAAGTAAGTAGACGTTTTTGTAAATGTTTACTAAATATATTAACAATGTGTGATTATTTATTAAATAACAATATAACTATAACAAATATTGCTGCTATATGTAGACATGTTTTAAAGTTTATTGGACTTATGTTAACAAAAAAAAAAAAAATTAAGAGTATTTTTTGTGAACTGTTTGTTTCTAATAGTAATAATAAATTCTGGCACAAGGATTTTTTGCACACATTCTAAAAGTGTAACTGCTCACTCTCACATTATTTAATCTTATGACGCTAGTACGAAAATAAATCGTCTACCAAAATAATAAATGTTTCTATAAAATATTGTAAAAATTAATATTTAAGATAATCTTATGACAAAATACCTTTTGTTGTACTGTAT
>JAHBCN010024692.1:0-11741 GCA_019359885.1 Listronotus oregonensis | reverse complement strand
GCATATAATTTTAATAGTGTAAAAATAATACTCAGTTTAAATTACAAATACAGACGGGCCCACAGCTGCGAGTGCCTTTATAGTCATCTCGGGTGAAAAATATTTAAAACATTTTAAATTCGCCCAAGCTTTTTTTTAAGGGAAAAATTTCTTAAATTTTTTTAAAATTTTTTATTTTATATCTTGAAAACGAAAAAAAAAGGTTTTTTTTCTTAGGCGATCTGCAAGTTTGATTTTATGTTCTTTCTGTTAGTGCATATATCTATACCCTGGAACCAAGATTTAAGCGGCCCCTTGTTTTTATCTGGCGAGCACAAAACAAAATACACTGGGAGGGGGAGAGCTCAAAAAAGTTTCCCCAAACACAACGATTTAAAAACCAGTCGAAGTGGGCCCAAAAAGGTATTGATGGGAGAGAAAGGTTTTTTTATTTTCAATTTGTAGGTATACTTTTGGATTTATCACGCCTAAAATAAATTGGGGAAAATAAAAAACCGCTTTAACTAACTAGAACTAACCATGCCCCCCCCCTCTGGCCCCACTAGAATCAGCCAGAAAGGGCGATCATGGATTCGGGTTTAAAAAAAAGGGCTTTAAATTATAAATTTCAAAAAAATTTTTTTAATTTGGCTTTTTTTTATGATTTCTGTGGGGTAGGTAAAAAAAAAAAGGTCCAGTAATTTACATTACACACTACTGCCTAAAGTAACCCCGAAAAATTCAAACATTTTTGCCAAATTATTTTTAAAAATTATTTTATTAAAACATAGTTTATGACACCCTTTTTTATTAATATGCTTATTGGATATATTTGGTTTTTTTTAATTTCTGATATAAATATATTTTAAAAAAAATCGATCCCAAATAATAAATTGAATAAGTTATATAGCAAACCCCGGTCCGTGCAAAAAAAGACAAGTTAACACTTTTTTTGCATAAATAACTAGTTTAATAATATATTTTTTTACTCCTATATTAGTAAGAACCTAATTACACACCGTCTACTTTATCAGTAAATCTCAAAATTCAAACACTATACTGTAAAAAGCCAAACTGTGCGTAAGGGCAGTTACGTAATATATATATTACGTAACAGTTCCACAACCCCTTAGCCGCGACCCCCCCAAAACTTGAAAACTTTCAATAGATTTTCGAAAAAAAGGCTATGAAACAAAAAACATCGCCTTCAAAAATTTTTGAAAATTTTATTTTTATTGTTACTTAAAAAAGTTTGCATAATCTTCTGCTTTTTTATATAAAAAAACTAAGCATAAAGTCGTAAAAAAAATATAGTAAAACAACTCGAGTGGTAACCCCCTTAAACTCTTTGGGGTTACGGTATTTTCCCTTGTACCGAAATTTTTTTAAAACGGTTATGGGCTTCTTAATTTTTAAATTTTTTTTATTGGTGATGATTTGATAAAAAATGCACTAAAATTTTTTTTAATTTTTTTTTTTAACGAACATTGTAATAAAAATTAAAATTTTTTGGGATTTTTCTATAATCTAAATTCTAACGTAAAAACAATAGGGGGGCCGCCCTTAGGGCAACTAACACACAACAAAATCCGCCAAGGCATTCGTGTCAGTTCGGGATTTCTCGCGTGGGGGAAAATTTTTTTCGAAAATCCCATCCGCTAGAAAAAAATACCGGTTGTACCTACCCGCCTTAAATTCAAAAAAGTGATCACTGAAACTGCAGTCTTACTTAAAAAGTGAATGTATATTTAAAAAAAACAAGCAATGGGGCTCAAACTTACCCCGTAAAATCAGGTTTTGGAAGTTTTTTTTAAATTTTTTTTTTATATTTTATTACCCTGAAAAAAAATTGGATATTAAAAAAATTCTTTAAAAAAAATCGTTGGAGAATTCTTTCGGAAGATTGGCTACATATTTAAATTTTTAAAATTTTTAATACCATCTACTGCTTAAAAAAAAAACTCTATACTATACATTTTCCCCCGTTCTTATTTTGGAATTGCTGGTTTTTTTTTTAAAAAATCCACTTTGAGGCACTTCTTTTAATACTGTTAAGATATTCCACCTAAAATGGTTTTTTAAAAAAAGGGGGAAAATATGTAAACAAACAACTACAAAATGAATAATTTTTTCGTACATACTTAAAATGCGTAACCATTTTAAAATGATTTATTTTTTTTATAAATTGTACAGAAGTCAATATAAGTGTGAAAGTTTTGGTTTTGGGAAAAAACCCCCACAATAATAGCTCGAAAATCTGGCAAAAAATCCTCGGACACGTCGATTTTTTTTTTTTGGCCCGGTTTTTTGATGATAAATTAAAAATACAGGAGAAAAAACAAGTTTTCACAAGTAACTTCATTTTTTGCAATGGAAACATATTTTTGTTTTCCTTTTTAAATTCTCCCAAAAATTTTAAGTATCTTTCATGTTTTATGTCCTATACCTAAACTCAACAGATATCGAGATATTTACGATCGAACATAATTCAGTAACTAAGACCGTACAACGGGAAAACTAAGAACCGGGGGTAATTTTAAAATTTATGTTGTTGACATTTGAAAAAAAATTTGGGAAAATTTTTGTTGTGAAATTTGAGAAATTGTGTTTAAATTTTTCGCTGATTATTAATTGTTCTTTTTTTTTCATTTCTTTTCCCAAAAAAGGTTCGTAATTTTACAGAAAAACAGAGAATCGAAATTTTGATTTTTGAGAGGACAAAGGGGAACGGAAAAAGAAGTTTGTGGTTTATTTAATAATAGATAGCCAGATGAAAATCCTATAGTGCAATCCACAGTTTCTAAAATTTTAAAGAAGTTTTCTGAAGTTGGACATGTTAGAGATAATTTACGGCACCGCTCTAAGGTGTCCGAGGAAGTGCAATTGAACGTGCTATTGAATTTTCAAGAAAATCCGCATACGAACTTAAGAGCGGTGGCTGCTGATATTACATCACTTCTGTTCTGAAGTACTTGAGGATTCATAAATGGCATCCGTACAAAGTACAGCTAGTTCACGAATTAAACGAGGACGATCCCGATCGTAGCGTTGAATTCTGCGCTAACACGATGGCCAGGTGCAATGCAGATAATCATTTTGTCGATCGTATTATCTTTTCGGATGAAGCTACCTTTACACTCAAGGGAACAGTCAATAAGCAAAACTGTCGCTACTGGGCGCCCCAAAATCCGCATTGGATGATGGAGGCCCACACTCAATATCCGGAAAAAGTAAATATTTGGGCCGGAATAGTCGGGGACAGAATATTAGGACCATTTTTTATTGATGGAAACTTAACTGATAAAAAATATTTAGAATTGCTCATGAATTTGGTTCCGGTTCTTGTTGAGCTATATCCAGATGAAGATCGTCCTGATGCTTCCAATGAGACGTTATGGTTTCAGCAAGATGGAGCACCTCCTCATTACCAGAGTAATGTTAGGGACTATTTAAATGACATTTTTCCTGGACGATGCATTGGGCGACGAGGAGTAATCGAATGGCCGGCACGATCACCTGACCTCACGCCTTTGGATTACTTTCTTTGGAGTTGTCTTAAGAGTAAGGTGTACTTTAACCGACCAGCAACTATCGAAACCTTAAAAGAAAGAATCCGGTATGAAATAAGAACAATTACCCCAGAAATAATTCAAAATGTCAAACAGGAGTTTATTCATCGACTTGCTTGCTGTCAAGAAGTAGATGGGTTCCAATTTGAATATTTAATTTAATTTGTTGTTTTACTTTTTTTATTAAATTTATTGATATGTTCGATCGTAATTATCTCGATATCTGTTGAGTTTAGGTATAGGACATAAAACATGAAAGATACTTAGAATTTTAAGCAGAATTAAAGAAAAAAGAAATATGTGTTTCCATTACAAAAAATGAAGTTACTTGTCATAACTTGTTTTTGGGTCGCCCTGTATACATGAATTTATCATCAAAAAAAATCGCGGCCAAAATAAGAATCGACGGGTCCAAGAATCTTCGTCGTAGATTTTCGAGCTATTAGTTGTGTGGATTATTCCATCCAAAACTTCCACACTGTATACAACTTTTAAAATACCATATACATGAACCAGAACTAAGCAAAACAGTTACGAAAAAAAAAACATAAATTCCACATTGTCACTGGCACGTTTCAGGCTTTAAAGCAACATTGCAGGATTGGAATACCTTCTTATATATTATCCTTTAAGAAACCTAATTCTTACCTGTTTGTCAATAGCTCTAAACTGCCAAGACCAGTTTGCTCTATACAAGAAGGGCCTGAGATCGAACCTGTTGTCGTCTGGACCATAGCACTCTGCATGGTAAGATGGAGTCAGCACTGTCATTTTATGACGATTGATTGCATAACATCTGAAATTAATAAAGTCCTGTAAAAAAAAACTAAGGTTTACAACCATATAATCTGTTCATTTTCGTTTAAGAATGACAAGTGAACAAAAAAATGTTTGACCTATTGGTTCAAAAACTCAGTAGCCATGGTTAAAAATCCAATAGATAAATGGAAATGCTTTTTCTTTATTAGTTTTTGCTTATGTCATTCTTAAACGAAAGAGATTTTAGTTTACTACTATTCAACAACTCTAACACGCCTCCGCATGGTCGGTCTAGACACTAATGTAGGCACTGGCTCAACTGGACGACGCCTGTGGAGGGATGTTACGGGGGAACTTCCAATTCTACAGGCAAGAGCGGACTCAGTTGCAGCAAGGTTCGTTTTCAATAAACCCTACACTATCAACATAAAGGGAACAATACCAATAAGAGGCGAGTCTAAAGGAACCATTAGCCTGTACACTGACGGCTCTAAGACCAAGGTGGGCACAGGCTGTGGCATATACTCACCGACCATAAACCTGAAAATCGGATGGACAATGGGCGCCGAACCCAGCGTGCTTCAATCCGGACTGACAGGCATAACCATAGCGGCTTACGAAATTAAAAGCCGCAACATCACCAACCATTTGTATTTATACAGACAGTAGGCGAGCATTACTAGCCCTGAATAGACCACGCATTACTTCGGGACTTGTACTAGAATGTCATCAAGCCCTGACTAACACCTCTCTAAATAATGTGGTCAACCTAACCTCGATTAAGGGACATGACATATCTAAAGGTAATCATACCGCTGACTCGCTGGCCAGAGCGGCTGCGGGACGGTCTCTAGTTGGTCCCGTCCCCACCACTGGATTGACAACACCAGCGGTTAAAGACGTCATTAAAGAATACTCCCATTGACTGTTTAAAGAAAAATGGGATGATACTACGAACTGCAACTTCGAAAAAATAATGCTGAGCTATCCAGATAAGTCAATAGCGAAAAAAAACCTTATGATATCCAGAAGGAACCTCCGAATACTAACGGGCGTTCTAACTGGCCATTGCGGGCTACGAGGACACCTACTTAAAATGGGTCTAACGGACACAGAATTATGTAGAGGCTGTGAACAAGAAAATGAGATAGTTGAACACATTCTTTGCGATTGTCCCGCCCTCACATCTGAACGGAACTCCATGCTGGGCACGAACTGGCTATTACTGGCCGAAATTAGGGAGATTCCACATAAAGACGTCGTCAACTATTTTAGATCAATAGGTTGGACGACGCAGTAAATCTCCCCGCCTACAAGAGGAAGCACAAAGGACCTACTGAGGTCTAGGTGCAGTAGTATATTACCACCCTCTGAACATTCAGATCAGAGATGCATAACATTTTAGAACACACAACAGAAAAAATAATTCTCGCATATTCTGTTATTCTATAATAATATTTAGTTAACAGACCTAACCAAACTAACCAGAACTAACCAAAACTGGAGCAAGTTCTACGATAAAATGACTACACCGTGTTAATTCACTAGAATATCCCTAAATATTAAGCAATAAATTTGTAAAAGGCAAATTTTTTAAATTAAAAATGTATTTAAATATTAGCTCACCCTACAGACGTTATTCTGTCTTAATTATTTCAAAAACATAGTGTTTATTATTCTAATGCTTTATGGTACATAATATTCTATCAATCAATATATCTATTTATATATTTGTGACGTTGATGTTGAACAAATGTTTCGGCAAAGCCTCGAATGTTTAATAGGTTTAAAAATGGACATAGGAGGAGGCCCGGACGTTGTGTTGTGCTTTATTAGAAAAGAAGTTTAAACGTCGAAAAAGAAAATGGTAGATGCTATCCTTAAATAAAAGTCGCCAAAGGTACGTAAAGTTAAAAAATTATGTTAGATCTATTTCTTTGCTAGATTAAAAAAAATAATGCTTTAAGTGCTTTTTTTCAAAGCCTGTTTTTTAGTTTTGTAAATAAAGTAGGTTTTAATTTAAAGATTTTAAGGGACGAAGATCTACGAGTAAAAACAGTGTATTTAAAAAATTTCAGGTACAATGGTATGGACATGTTACAAGACTTGATGAAAGAACCATCTGGAAAATTTGAAAACTTTTGCAGAATGTCTGCAATTTATTTCAAAGTATATCCTCTTTTTGATAGACATACAAAAATTAATTCAGTAATTCGTTGTTCCACTCCATTACTACTTACTCAAGCACAAACTGATACTGCACTGATTAGACACAATATTACCAAAGGAGCATCAAAGCATCTGGGAGCTGTCACCGAACGTACTTCGCCGAACTTTGCGTCCTTTGATTCGGGCTATTTTACCGACAATCAGCGGGAAAAACTCTGTACTACGGCGAAGTGCGAAGATTGGCCGAAGTGACCTTCCCAGACTCTACGCGAAGTGTTGGACATCTTCGCCGAAGTGCGTAGTGTCTGGGCTTAATAAGAATCTTCTCCTGACGATAACAAACACAACAAAAAAAGAATTATCTAATTTGGTGCAGTCGTTCTGAAGTTATGAGCGATACATTTCGGCGATTCATTTTTATAAGATAAAAAAGGGTGGTATCATAGGATGCTGACAGGTGCTGCTTTGCAAAATTAATAAACAAAACGGTACTTACCTGAAAAAATGTTTCACCTTTTCCGAAACCTGTTTAGGTGTACAAGAGTCGGACCATGTTTGGACTAACTTGCAATAAGGACCGCAGTTTTCTATTTTTCTTAATCTACCAAACTGACTAAGCTCGTTATAAGACATTCCCATATCCTGCTCGTCTGTTTGAGCAATTTTACCTTGAACCAGGGGCTAAACACAAGCAACATTAATATTAGTTACAGACCAATCATACAGAAAATTGTACTACGCTTTTTTTAATTCGATTAAACAGATACTATTTTCATGGAGCCTGGTTTGGCAAATAAGAAGTATGTGTAAATATTTTGATATTGAAGACATTAATGGTATTCATTAGAACACGCCATTTATGTATCTACAACAAGATACCAAGGGGACGCTTTCGAATTGTTTTTTTCGCGCAAAAGTGTCAATACATATTTTAATAGTACGGGATTCGAATTAGAAGCAATCTTCACCCATCTGCTCAAAAGATAAAAACTATTATTTATTAAATATAATATGTAAATAAAAGTATCGCCAATTTAGTTACCATGGTTACAATTTTATTTTCACCACTTTTACCCATCTGCTTACTAAAAAAATAAATCACATTCAAAAAGATAAAGCCTAAGGAACCGTATGAACAGGTAAGTGGATAATGTAATTTGCACCCATCTTCTTACCAAATAAATTTTGTACTAAAATAAAGACAATTTTATCGCAAATATCGCGTTATATGGCTGCCGGCAAAAAATCGGTCAAGAATTAGGATTTATTATTTTTTTAATTTTAAATTTAAAAAATTTCTCCTACAACTCTTAGCATTCTTGATTTCATTCCAAAAAGAGTTATTCGTCTTATCTATGATCCCACACTTACAGGAAAGCTTCCTTCTCTTCCCCCTCGGCGAGTTGTAGGGAATCTGCTGCTCTTTTCTAGTTATTTTTACGGATTCTGCTTCGAGCAGTTGGCCAGTATAATGCCTTCTTTGGCAGCTCCCTACAAAGCAATACGTAATGTCACTTCTATGCATTCTTTTTAAGTCCAACTTGAGAGACCATGTACTTCCCACTTTGTTCGTTCATTCATTCCCAGGCTGTATAGACTGTGGAACCTGCTACCTGCAGAAGTTTTCCCTTCTCCTCTAAATCTCCCAATAAGTCTCGTGTAAATAAACTTCCTCTTACCACACTTAAGTACTTAGGCATTCAGCCTCTGTAGACTGTCCCAAAATTAAAAAAAAACATATCAAAATTTTGTTAGATTTTTTTTTTAATTAACCTTGGCCATAATTTTTCAGACAACTCATAATTTTCTTCTGGTTAGCAGATTGATGAAAGTTGTGTCAAATAGTTGGTTGTTCTACAAGATGTGTCACAGCTGGCACTGTCTTGATGAGAAACGGTCCTACGGCGCTTATTTGTTTTCCTTATGTAATCGAAAGACTTCGGATAAACAAATAATTGTGTATCATTCAGAACTAATCGTTCTACTTTACTCCAAAGGCACTGTCGCCACACGACCAGATTTAGTGAAAAAACATGAGACTATTTGTTTGAAAGAGCTTCGAATAACTTTTCCCGAAAATTTTTCACAAGTTAAATCCATTCTTTCGCTAAGACCCAATTTTCAAGTGACAAGACAACGCACTAATGATTAAATTTTTTGTAGAAAATGTCAACCACAACTGACAACTCTGTGTTGTCAGTTGTGGTTGACATTTTCTACAAAATGTAAGTAGTGCCCCTCATATAGTGAAACATTTTTACTTACCTCTAATTCGGCCGTGGGAGGAGCACTATAGATTTCACCCAAAATAGGTATATTAAATTTATCTTTGGCATATGTAATGAATTTTCTTAGATCAGTTTTGGAAATTCTGCCTGCAACAATAAAGATTATTTATTAGTCGCCAATAAAAATAAAGAGTTTTAGAAATTAAACTTTTTAATACCTATTGGTATTAAGTGTTTACTACTCAATAAATAAAAAAAATCTTAAAACTAAGAAAGATTAAAATAATTTTAATTTTAATTATCATTTATTTTAATTTACATAAAATAAAAAAACTATTAATGTTTCGGTGACAAGCGGGACTGGAGAAATAAAAATACAGTTAAGCTATTAACAAAGGTGGCAGTAAAGTTGGCAGTGGCGGCTCGTGGGTTAAAAAGTAAGGGGTTGCAATTCTAATGGTTCTTTAAAAAAAAAATAAATAACCACAATAAACTTAATGTAAATAAATAGACATACAAAAACTGTAATAAAAATCATACAGGTAGCAAACTTTAATGTTACAATAACCAAATAAAAAAATTATACTTCAATAAATCAAATCAGCCTGGGAGATAAATAAAGGTTTGCAGTGGGAATGAAAAACCGCATACCCTTTTAAAGAGATTAAATTCAGCCCCAATGCCAAAAATAGGAATTTCCAAAACTTACGCTTACTCGTAATGAATCCAGTTGAGTTTTTTTGATTTGCAACCACCCAATGGAATCCATCGGCTTCCGGATGCGGTAAATAATGATATTTTAGGAAGCAGTCAAGTTTTTTAAAAAATTAATAAAATATTTTTTTATAATTGAATTATTATAATGTTTAAAAATTAAAAGTAAAAACCCCAAAAATTAAGCCCAAAATTCTTTTTTAAAAACACGGAAAAATTAAAACCCCCTTCTTTCATTTAATTTTAATGCATTAATTACATTCAGATCAAGCTAACATATTTTAAAAGACACACATTTTTTCACAATAAATCAAAGAATGTGTCATTTGATCAATTATTTATTCCTAAGAAAAAAGTTACAAATTAAAAAAGCTACAAAAAACAAAGAGTCAAATATATAATATATTTTCTTTATTATTCATTCTATCAAAAATTGTTAGATAACTTCTTCTAAAGCGAACTGTTTGGTTCTTGTTTAAATAGAACCATTTAAGGTAATCGAAGAGATCCCCTCCAAATATACTCTTTCACCATCGCAACCTCTTAAATTACTAAACACATAACAACCTAAAACAAATTTAAATTAAAACTACGATTTAATTTTAAAAAAGTTTATAGTTTAACCTACACAAGTTTTTTATGTTTATAAAATCGACTTTTCTTAGAGATTATTAATCTGCCCTGAAATATGACGGTTTCTGTTAAAAAAAATAATTGATAATGTCATATCTACTATATAAGTCACTCTGTATATTTATATTTTATGTCAATTTTTTTCTGCTTATGCAAATAATGAATTTGTTTCATACATTAGAAACACACTGTATATTTATTGTCAACGCATATACACTTACTTAATACGACTTACTGCTTTTATTCACTTTTATCAAAGATTCTATTGAATGAGGTTTAGATGGAAACGCAAAGCACTTTTTACCAAATCAGCTAAAACATAATTTTTTCTAAGTTGCGTATGGCTACCGGAGCCACTGCAAATTATCTCAACGCCATCGAGAGAAAGGGGAATATGGGGACTATCTGAACACCATAATTCTTCACATATTTCAAATCCTGAAAAAGTAACAAATAGATTTATTACTACTAGAAATTCCCCAAAAGGATTTTGCTAATTTCATAGGTGTACAGATTTAAAGCTCACTAATGGGGGGCAAACACCCTAGACGGTAGAGATATACCAGATTTTGGTTTTTTGGTGCATTTATAATCATTTTATTACTTTTCTTGCAAGAAAGTATTTGAATCGGAAAAAAAGTAAGGAGAACTTTGCTTTTCGGGGGAAACTCGATACTGAATTTTATTCAAAAATTTTAGAAATTTTTAACTCCGGGGGCTTAACAGGCAAAGATGATGTTTTCAACGAGATTAGACCTGCACCGACAAAACCTAATAGCACTCTTTTTAATCGCCCGCAAATGGTGGGCTTTTCGAACTTGGCCGAGATTTGCGCTAGACCTGGGGGGAAAAACATTCCGTCTCATTCCCAATGTTCTCGTTACGTTACTATTCCCTTTGCCGTAGAAAAAAAACAATTGAATTGGGAACGCCGCAAAGCGCAAACGCCGCCGCAATAGCAACCAAATTAGCGGTTCACGACTTTCGCGGGCCCCGCTTCGAGGGTTGAGCTTTTTATAACCCCCAAACGTCTTTTTAAAAGAAGAAACATTTTTTATATAGACCGATTTAAACTTTCGAAATTAAATGTTTATTCGCCTTTCCAAAGGAAGGGAAAAGAAACCCGAAACCCCTTTTTGAAAGGGGAGTTTATTCATCGACATTTTTTTCGTTAAGGACCTGTATTTTTAAAGTATTTTTGAAACCCTCTGAAAATATCTACGTGTAACATTGAATTTTACGCCCCCCTTTAAAACCAAAAACATATCAAATTAGGGGAAGTCCTCCACCCTAAGATAAAATTAAATAAGAAATAACTGAACCCAAACAAAAAAATTAAAATTAAAATTATTTACATTAATATAAAGTTTAGGATACTCTAAAAAGTTTTTTTAACAAAATCAAATAATAATTAATTTTAATTTTGTTTGAATTTTTTTCGGAGGGAATTAAGCCACAAAGTTTCAGACAAGATTCCGACTGTCAACCAACGACTTTGAACTCAGAATTTAATTTAAACTCGGAATCCGACTTTACAACTAAAATTTTCACTTAGAATTGAAACCGACTTCCAAGTACATTGTATTTAAAAAGATTTAGGGAACGGTCCCTCAGCCAAATCCATTTCCACTTTGAACCTAAAAAGATATTTTGTGGACTTCCCAATTAGTTGATCCCCTAATTCCAAAAA
>JAHBCN010024691.1:0-11646 GCA_019359885.1 Listronotus oregonensis | reverse complement strand
TTTCTTTTTTGGTTTTAAAATTTGGGGTCTTTGGGAGATCCATCATCTGATGATCCACCACCGGCACCGGCAGGGTGTCCAAGCCCCATTTGAGCTAAGTCCGGACCTTGGTCCTTGTTTCGACCGTAGCCAAATATCCACGACATATTTGTTTATATTTTTTTTACAAAACTTTAGGTTTTTTGAAGATCATAGAAAACTTACGAAACATGGACTTTTTGAGGTTATTGTGCACGCTTTTTCGTCTGCTTTGACAGATATGACAGTGACAGTAGTGATGGAACCTTCCGAATGATCTTCCGAACGATATTCGAATATAGAAATGTTTCGAATGATTCGAATATTTCTTTCGAATATTTAAATTTTTCTTTTTTCCCCAATCTTTGGGGTATAATACCTTTACTTATCGGATGAAAATTTTTTTCAATTTCGCGGTTCATTCATATAAAAAAAAAATTTTCCACAAAATGTCTTTTTTTTTTGGCGGCCACTGTATATTTTTCTATACACCACCCCAAAAAATTTTACGAATTAAAACAAAAAAACAAAACTTCCCCGCACCACCAATAACAGCAAAACAAATTTAAAACGTAAAAAAAATACGTATGCAACACAAAAAATTAACCCCCAATAATAGTCGACTGAAATTAAAAGCCGAAACAAAATAATTAATTTTTCATCTTCCGACAGGGGGTTTATCCGGAATAACGTTATTTGAATTTTCCCGGGGATATATAAAACAGGTGGGGAAAACCCCCAAAACCAAAACATAGGGAAAATTTTTAATGTATCAAACGGAAACAAACCCCCCCTTTTTAACTGTGTAAAAGAAGTGAGAAAAAGCTTTCAATGTGTCCTTGTATAAAGCGCTGTCTCGAAAGCAAAGGGCCCCCCGATTCGAGGCTACAGCAACCTTCGTCGAGCGTACGCTGCTTAAGCTTTTTTTTCGGATTTTCCCTTTTAAATTTTTGGATTCACTTTTTTGGGGGTTTTTTTTGTTTTCTTTGTTTTTTGCGAAACGTCCATGGGGGGTTTTGTTTTGTATATATATATATATATATATATATATATATATATATATATATATATATATATATATATATATATATATATATATATATATATATATATATATATATATATATATATATATATATATATATATATATATATATATATATATATATATATATATATATATATATATATGCCAACGAACTAAAGGGGCCCTTTTGAGTTCGTTCCAAAAAGAGTTGTGATTTCAAGTAAAAATAAAAAAAAATTTTTTAAAAATTTTCCCAATATTCCTACTGATTCAGCCTCACCGTTAATACAGTCCCAAAAAACCCCGCAAGAGGGAAAAAAATGAATCAAAATATAATTTTCTTTCTCGCCCCAATGTGCTAATTGGTCGAGAAGGACTGGCTGACGAATCAGCACGACGGGGGATAAAACCCCTTTTACCGACCAATGAGCACGTAGAAGCGAGGGGGGGGAAAAGGGATACTGTAATTTTCTGTCGCTCTCCTTGCTGCCTAGTAGCAAGGCTTTTTATAAGTATATGCTCAAAAGGGGTTAAAAAAAATTGTGATCTTTAATGTAATTTCTTATTTTTATCTTATGTTATTTGCCTGTATAAAAACTTTTTTTGGGGGAAAAAAATATATTCTATTTTTTTTTTTTGTTTGTTTTTAAAAAAATCCACCTTTAAAAAACAATTATGAAGGTCAAAAAAGCAATAGCCCTTCTTCACCAGTAAAAATTTTCAAAATTGGGTCCTTATTATTCACTACGACCAAAGCATTATAAATGTTTATTAAAACAATACACAAAAAAAACCTAGCATAAGATACAATATTGTTAAAAAAAAAAAATAATAATAAATAACACAAAAAAGGGGTTTTAAAAGGGGGAAAATTTAAATTTTAAAAAAACAATACAGGGGGCAATACTTTCATCTTGCATCTTGCCAACAGTTCCAGCACTAAATCCCTAAAAAATCGCAGTCGCAGGGTATGAAATACCAAAAAAAACCCGGGGGGAAAAATTTTTTCGAATTGTAATTCGTAAATCCTTTAAGCTTATGAATACGCTTAAGTCGACGGTTGGCGGTCGGCGCAATATCTTTTATCGAATACCGACTGCGTTGATCGGTCAATGTTTCATATTATAGGTGTTTTCGGGGGTTTGGGAAAAAATTTTTTTTTCTTTTGAACCGTCCGGCGCTTGCGCTCTTTAAAAAAAAAAAAAGGAATTTTGAACTGCGCAACCCCGGGCGGCCCCGGACGGTTCTAGAACAGTAATTTACCGAACCCGAAAACAGCTTTTTTGAATGATAATCCAAAAAATCTTCCGGAATACGAATATTCGAATATTAAAATCATCCGAATATGCCCATCGCTATGACAGATTCTGTATTTTTCACGATTTCCACTTTTCCCAGGCCGAAGAAAATAGGGTTAGCCTTTTTTCCCCTTCCGTGTGCTGATATATTAGGCCTTTTCATCAAATTTTTTTTTTCGCATGCGTCAGTATCCTTTTTTTTTTACTGTTTTTTTTAAACAAGCATGTTAAAGGGCCTGTAAACACATAATTAAAAAAAAAAAATACAAAAAAAGATAGTTATTGAAAAAAAGAAATACGAAAATAAAAAAAAAAATCCCTTTAAATTGAAATGGGTTTTTTTTAAACGATTATTATAATGATATCAGTGAAAAGGAACAAAGAAGCAGTGTTGTTATGAAGTATGTAAGAGTAATACACGCTATAAATCATTTAAATACAATACAATTTAATCAATATAACAATTTATATATGTGGTAAACAGAATAAAATTATAGATACTTTTTGTATAGTAAAGAAGTAATACGGTACCTAACCTCTCAATCAGCTCCTTCTTTTCCTTTTAAAGACGTCCATGACATTTAAGCTACCTTTTTATTTGCGTACAATTATGGGCTTTAACTGAATTATAAATCAGTGAAGCACCATCAACAATTTTCAGTAAATGATTTAATTGGGGAGATAATACTGCATTCCCAGCCATTGTCGATTAATGTCGATCAAAACAGTACGAAACTTTTGAATTGCCGCTATTTCCACATGGCGACTGCGCTTGCGCTTGTCGCATGATGAAAAGGCCTATAAAGAAATACCAAAAATAGAGGCTCTTGATTAAGATTACAATCAAAAGCTTCGATTTTTAGTAGCTTATATCAGCTTATATTTGTCAATAAATCTATTATGGCCGATGGATCATAGGAAAATTCCATTCCATTTTTTCGCGACATACCGTTTTTAACTACTGGTTTATAGCAGTTTTTTTCACAGATTATCTATATTAATAATGACTTTTCCTCCACAATTGTAACCGTGTTTAACCCGCCTATCCTCGCAAAAATGAAACGGTTTATGTATGTCAGGCGTGTGTTAACTTACATACTAATCGTTTAATACACTTTTAAGTTTAAATCTAAATGTAAGGTCTTTGGAGAGTTAAGAAATAAAACGAAAATATTATGTATAAAGCAAATTTTCCATTTAATAAGATATTAGCTGTTTACAAGTCAACTGTAATAAGTAAATCTTTTCCTTTATGATTTAAATATAATTGCACTAATCTTCAATCCAACTAGTTGTTAAACCGTAGCAGAAAAACATCGCAAGAACCAAAACAATAGAAAAGTCGCGAATCCTCCATTATTTTAATTTGAGAATTGATATAACCATTATTAACGCTCCTCCTGACTAGTGGCGATAGCGGTAGATACTGGGTACAAAGTTATGACGTTGATACTGACGTCATAACTCCTTCCCCTACGTTACCGCTTCTCGCCAAAATAAACCGGAATGTTGATAACAACCAGGGTTAGCAACCCCGGAAAGTAAGATTATGGAACCAGAGCCCGATTCTGTAAGCAAATTTCGTGACATTCCTTTTCTCTATCTCTTTTAAGTGGCAAACTTTTGAGTTTAAGGGCAACAAGGACATGTGATCCCTATTTTGGCATTCTCTTTCCTTATATTTTTACAGAATTCCTGCTCAGGGCCACAAAATTATAGTACATTTAAAAAATTATATAGATTAGAAAAAATAATTGTGTAATTCAATTTTATCGCACATAACAATGGTGAAATGTTTATATTTTTTTAAATAAAACTGTTCAATTTAAAATTAGCACATTATTGAAAATATAATTACTGATTCTTAATATTTTACCCTCTCCTTTAATATATCTAATCTGTGATATTTTACTACTTCCCTCAGCAAACTTCACTTTATATATTACGGTCAAGTTCACACCATACCCTCCGCTACACCAGCGCCGCTTTATTTAAAGCTATTCTGTCGCCACTTTTTAAGCCAAACAGCCATAAGAGATGGTGCTCCTTATCTCTACATTTCATATTTTATTGGGAGTGTTCAGTCAAAGAGTAATAAAGCTGCATTTACAATACAATTCGAACTCCAAGTTCAGGTGGAATTGGCTTGCTTGTCATATGGTGGCAGCACGTCAGCATTTACAATGGAAAAAATTTGAATTGTAAATGCTAACGTGCTGCCACCATATGACAAGCAACCAATCCCTCACTTGGGTTCAGACCCATTAAGAAATACGCTTAATTGACTCAGCAAGAGGAGACAGTAGCTGTTTACGAACAATCCTTTTCTTACCTAAGTTAAAGTTTAGTTTCTGACCTGAGCTAAGTCGTTTGATCGAACACGCACGACTCCCCAAAACGATAAAAAATGTCAAATTTTGCTTAACTTAGGTTAGCCAAGATATCTCAGACAGAAATCCGGGTACCTTAGCAGGGGCAAGGGGGGAGGTCAGATTCTTACTTAGCTGTGACAAATCGTACGGCCAACTAAGTTATAGTTTCCCTCAACTTAGGTCAGAATTTGTGCTGTTCGTAAGCAGCTAGTGAGACAAAGCACATAAAATCCAAGAAAGATAGAATTCGCGACCAATTTAAGGGGACCAAACACGTGATTGTGATCGCGTCGGTATTGGCCATTAGGCTGGTAAGTGCTCATTTATACCTGCGAGTCTTACGACGGTCGTAATCATTGTCTATCCTTGTTTACAGTAATAACAATAACAAAGGCGCGCGACACCTGGTTTGCACAATCTTTACATCGAATGCATTCAAATGGTAAAATTTGAAATTGCAAATGGCCATATCGAACATGTGACATACAATAAACTGACAGCATTCAACCTTCGACCTGTGTTTGTTGGCTTGCTTAAGTGATTTTTGTTTTTAAAGATATTTCTTGTGATTTTCACTGCGTTTTTAATAATATGGATAGTGCAGCTCATATAATAATATTAATGTCTAATAGACTTAAAGGGCTTTTAAAACCCCCCTCGTTGTTTTAAACTTTACTTTATATGTTGCGTCATTAGTTAGGTTTTGGTTCTCTTTTTCCTTTGCTACACTAGTGCCTCTTTTAGTGCTATTCTGGGGCACTTAAAACAAAACTGCCATAAGAAAGGGGACCCTTATTTACAACCCATAGTTTACCGTGGTATACAAGTCGCTTTCAGCTATTACCATCTGTTCTGCGTTTGGCCGACTTAACGGTTTTAGCTACGGAGGCTCAAAGAAGGAGAAAAAATCGGTAATAGGCCCATCATGTGACAAGCGCATGCGCGTCATTTAAAAAGCGGCAATCAAAAATTTCGACGGGTCGACATTAATCGACAATGGCTGGGAATATATTATCTCCCCCAATTAAATCATTTTCTGGAAAAAATCGTGGATGGTGCTTCCCGTTTTTAATTCGTTGAGGGCCCCTAAATTAATTTAAAAAGGGAGCTTAAATGTCATGGACGTCTTTAAAAAGGAAAAAAAGTGGCGTTGAAGGGGGGAGGGATCTTACTTTTTACTATACAAAAGTATCTATAATTTTATTCTGATTAGGCCTCCCATATATAAATTTTAATTGATTAAATTGTTTTTATTTAAATGATTTATAGCGGGATCACTCTTACACTCCATAACAACACCCTTCTTCGTTCCTTTTTTTATGATATCATTAAAATAATCGATTAAAAAAACCCATTTGTAAGTAAGGCACTTTTTTTTTTTATTTTCGTATTTTTTTTCTTCAAAAAATACTTTCTTTAGTATTTTTTTTTTTTAATTATGTTTTTAAGGCCCTTTTACATGCTTGTTTACAAAAAAATCAAAAAATGGGGGGACTGGACGCACAAAAAAAATTTTGATGAAAAGGCCTATGGCCGAGTTTAAAAACCCCCCACTTTTTTAGCAGTTTAGGGCTTGGTCATAGGTGACCCTCAGTCGTTAGTGATGCCATTTTATTTGTGTTTTTTGAGAAGTTTTGAAAAGTATAAATTTTTTTAAAATGGGCTTAAGGGGGTATTTTGCTAATATTTATAAACAATGAGTGTTAAGAAAGTGAATAAAAATAGAACTTGTTTCGTTCCGGGGTGCAAATAGGATTCCGCCATAAAAAAACCAGAAAAGTGGCGGGTCAATCAATCCCAGTCTGTTTAAAACACCCAATGTAAAGTAAAAAATAAATAAATATATGGTAGGTAATAAATATACCTATTGTTTATTATCAATTGAAAAGGGAAGGCATATTATAATAAAAATTTTATAACCTAAAATATTTCTAAAAAAAATATTAATTGGAAGTGAATTCTTGTTAAAAAAATTATTAATAATAAAACATTTGTAATTTATAATTATAGGAAAATTTACCTTTATTAAAGTATTTTGTTGTACTGGATCCCGGTTTTTTAAAAGATTGGAAAAAGCAATTCCCAGAAGAAAAAACATAGGCCCAAATAATGTTGTTTGTTTTTCCCCCTTGTCGAAGAAGAACTCAAAATTTTTTATAGAAAAAAATGCCTGATGGTTCGGTACCCAGAAAAAAAAGGGAAGGCCACTTTAAAAAGAAGGTGCAGTCAAAGTATTTTCCCCCAATTTACCTTCTTATTTGTCAATGTGAATAATACAAAACCCCATGTATTCAACCTAGCCCATAGAGGTAAAAATAAAAAAAAACCCACTACAACCAAATTCTAAATTTAAATTTAATCACCCTGAGCTGCGGGTGGGTTTTTGCACCCCTACAGCGTTTTGGGTGAAGCTAACCTGTGCACAGGATAAATTTTGTATTTTTTCTTACTTTTTTTTTTGAGAAATTGGATGATCATCAAGTCACACCAGTTTTTATATAAACACTGTTTTAAAAAAAAAAAGTGCGTAGCAAATTTTGGCGCCCAACGTGGTCCAATTAAATTTTCCAAAAAAATTAATTATTCTTGGCCAATTTAAACGGTCAACTTTTGTGTGAGCTAAGAAAGATCGTTTTTTTTACTAACCTACTAATGATTGTTTTTTCACTTGCTTTTATATTGTATTAATTCGCCAAGTATCTTTATGGGTTTTTTTATTCAATTTTTTTTCCCCCTTTTATTGACATTTACTTATTATTGTTTTGTTTATCATTTTGAGTATTGACGGCTATTTTATTTTGTTATTGGGGTTTACTTATTTAATCACTGTCTATTTTTAATGATTAGATTGATTGTTTTAGTTTTTTTTGAGGGAGAGGGGAAAAAAAATGACCTCCCCCCCCCACCATTTTTTGGGGCCCCCTTGGTTCTTTAAGTACCTTCCCCAACCCCCGTTTCCCCAAACTGACCCCCAGAGTCTCGACACTGGCCACTCCATATAACCCGGGTTTTTGGCTTCCCCCCCCCAAGCCTAGTAAACCAAACCCCCTGAAAAATGCTTCCAATGGCACCACACATGTAAGGTTTGTTCCCCTCCGGCCCCAGAACCTACACAGGCTATCCCACCGGGTTTTTTTTCTTTCAGGTGTTTTAAGTTTAAATCCCCCTGTTAGTTTGCCCTACCGTTATCCTTACGACCTTGGGGTGCCAGTGGTCTGATGAAATTGGCCGGGGGTTTAATGAACTTTTTGCCTGTCTTCCCCCGGTGTTTGTACCCCCACAAAAACTTTTCACCCAACTTTAATAATGCTTTAAGAACCCCCCCAGACCCCCAAGAAGGGCCCCCGGGCCTATTTTTTTCCGCGGCTAATCCTCTTTTGGCTGGGTCTGGGCCCTTTCGTTGCCTGGAGGCCCCCTCTTGGCCTGGTTTTAGGAATTTGTTTGGGGGTTTTTCCAGGGCTTGTATCACCCCCGACTATTTTGGGAATTAATTTTGGGGTTTTGGGGGCCTTGGGCCGTTGGGGTCCCCAGTAAATGACGATATTTTTCCTTTATTTTTCCCCCTCCCGGCGCAATGCACTATTGCTGCGTTGCCGCTTGGAAAAAATTTTGCCGGACTTAATTTTCCTTTTCTCTGGTTATCTCCAAATTAGTTTCCCCACCCTTTTGGTTTTTTTGGGGCCCCTCTTTTTAAAAATATGATGGCCCTTTTTTGGGGGGGCCCCCCAGTCCCCTATCTGGGGATGACAATAAAATGTCTTTTTGAAGATGAAACGGGGGTTTTTCCCTGGGGGCATCTCAAAAAGGCTGACCCGGGGCCTCCTCTTTTCCCCCTCTTGGAGCCCCCGGTGTTCTGAATTTTTTCCCCTTTTTACCAAAAACCCCCTTTACTTTTTTAGATGTGGGTGGCGGGAGGGGGTTCCCTTTTGGGCTGGGTTGGGTTGTTCTCATAGCCCCCCGTGATGCATCCCCTCCCCAAACCCACACTTTGAAGTTGTCGGGTTGAGGGTTTTGAGTTGGCCCCGGCCCCAAATGAACCATGGTTTTTCATGGGTCTTATTACCATTTTATAAACCACATGTTCATCTTTGGGTTAAACCCCAGTTTTTTTTAAAAATCACGACATCCCCGGGGCTTTTCCCTTTAACAAGTTTGTTGGTGTGGCCCAGTTCTTTTTTGGCCCCAAAATGACTCCTGGAAAATTTAAACCCCTTTTGAGAAGGGGTTTCCACCCCCTTTACTTTAATAGGGGCCCTTAGTGCTTTTTCCCTTTAAGGGGGAAAAAAAGGTTTTTGGGATTAACCGACAGACCCCTCCCTGCACATTCGTCTACGATGTTCAGTGCGTTTTGCCTTTTTTTAAACAAAGTCCCCTCTAACTACGATGGTATGTCTTTTCGACCCCCGGGGGAGTGGCCTTTTTTTTGGTTTTTAGAAGGTCGTCGCGGATCCCCGGTAAATGGTGATAGAACCCTTTGGGGGGCACCCCCTCCCCACCTCAGCTTCTATGGTGTCCTCGCCCAAGGTGGCCCCTAAGCCCTGTTTTTAGGGGGGCCTCCATCCAGTAGCATATGGTGTGCGGGATGTTCCTTCGTTTAAAACCTTCATTAACGATCCTTTGGGAAAATTGGGGTTGAACGCTCCCTCTATGTCAGAAAGGGCCAAAGCGCTATCTCTTTGTCATCGATTGACTTTGTGGAGTCTGCTCAGATCGCAGGGATCCCTTTTTCTGATTGATGGCCTTTTTCCCGGTCCAAAAAGGGTTATTTTTTTTTCCCCCTTATGTATCTCCCCAAATTTTCCCCCCCCAAAATGTTTTGAGCAGGAACGAGGATAACATGGTTTTAAAATATGACGGCCCCTTTTTCTGAAATTCTCCTATCTTTGGGGGGTGTTTACTGTAGCCTTTTGCCTTTTTTTTGGGAAATTAGCCCCCGCAATGCATGCTCTGAAAATTTTGCAGAGATGCGGCAGTAATACGGCCATTTTTGGAGCAGCCCGGGTAGATTTCCCCCGGGCCCCTGGCGACTTGTGGGGGTTGGAACCCCCTTATGGCCCATTTGTTTTTTTCATATTTACCATTCCTTTCCTTTTTATCCCAGTCCCCTTTGGGGTTTCCCCGGGTTTTTGCGGGTTGTTTTTTAGTTGATCAATTATATTTGATCCTGGAAAGTGGGTGTTAATCAATCCCCCCTGGGTTTCCTTGTTAGTGCTTGTGGGGGCCCCTCCGTTTTTTTGGGGGCCCCGGGGGACCCCCCTTTTCGGGCCCTTTTTGTGGATCGGCGCTTTCCCCGGGGGTTTTGTGATTTTTTCCCGAACTTTTCCCCCGGGAAATTTTTTTCGCCTTGCGGATCTCTTTGTTGTACTGGAAGTTTTTTTTTTGGACGTTCCCCGTCTTGGTTGATTTTGGGCCCTTTTTTTAAAAGGGCCTTTAAAAATTTGGATCTAAGACCCTCTAGGTGATTTTACCAGACTGTTTTTTTTCTTTTTTGTTTTTGTTTGTTCTGGACAGTTTTCTTTATAGGCCGTTTTATTGCCTCAAGTTGGTCTACTGCCAGTTTAAACCCCCGTTTAATTTTCCTCCCCCCCTTGGGGCTCCTTTTTGTGTTTTTTTTTACTTGTGTCCTCCTTGGGTTACGGTTTCTTGACCAAAATCTAAAATTTTTAAAAAAACCCAAACGTTGGCGATGTCTGAACACGAGGGGTTTTCAAAAATGCCGTTTGTGATTACACTGACATCGGGGTACAAAATAAGGTCAAGGCCCCGCCTGGGTTATTTTCAAAAAATGGGTTCTATCCCCTTTTTTTGGGTATTTTTCCCTTTTAATAAATTAGGGATACCCCTGTTTGTATTGGTGCTTCCCGATTGTGTTGTGGGCGTTGACGTCCCCAACTATTACTTGTTGTCTTCTTCCTCTGCATTTGGCCTTTTAAGTCCTCCGGGGGGGAAAATTGGGGGTCCTTTTTCCCGGGGAAATGACGCAAAAAATTTGGGCCCAAATTTCCCCTTTCCTGCTTTGTTGCGTTTCCTTTCCTTTTAACAAAGTCCCAGAAGACTAAAAATTTAAAATGTAAAATTTTTATTATATTATAAAAATAAAAGCCTTGGGTTTTTTATCATAATTTTTACCTGGGGTTGTCCCGATGGCCTTGTTTGCCATGGTTTTATAAAAGGGGATATCGGCCTTCTTCTTGGAACCTTTACAGCACGGCTGAGGCAGCCTTGGGGTGGTGAAAATTACTTGGATCCCCCCCCTTTGGATCCTTTTTAACTAAGAGGGGCCCCGGGGGTGGAAAACCCCCCCAAAAAGGGGGCCCCCCCCCCCCTGGGGTGTCCATTTTTTTGATAGACTGTATGTCCACGGACGGGGGCCCAAGAAGGTCTCACCGGACCCCCTTCCCCCCCCTCCGGTGCTATGGGCCCGGCCTTCGATTTGGCCCCCGGGTTCCCCCGCGGTCCGTTGTGGAACCCCCCTTTATTTCTGGTCGGGTTTTCCAAAATTTTTGGACTTTTTTTTCCCGCTTTTTTTCCCCCCGAGCCCCTTCCCCAAACCAAAAATGGGCTCTGTTCGGTTTTGACCTTCGAGGGGCTGTTTGTCCATGGGGAAGGCCCCGGGTTCCCTTTTCCTGGGCTGGGTCCCCGGACTTTCAAATTTTTGTTTAGGCCTTTATTTCCCCCTATCCTTTTTAGGATTCTTTCCGGCATTTTTCCCCCCCTTTATCCGGGATGAAAACGGGGGAGGGGGCTGGCTTTTTGGAACCTTTCGGGGGGGGTTTTCCTTTCACTGCTCCCCCCCAGGGCTTGAGGGGTTCCGTCTTTGTTAGCCAACTGGCTTTTTGGGCAGGTGACTTTTAAGGGGTCCCGGCCTTTTGCATTTTTAAAGCTTACAACCTGGCCATCTGGGATGTTGTCGTAACGTTCAAAATTGAGG
>JAHBCN010024690.1:0-11649 GCA_019359885.1 Listronotus oregonensis | reverse complement strand
TTAAAGTTAAATAACTGCATTAGTTTTCATTTTTTTTATCTGACTATCTTTACATTACTAATAAGAATTTGTGTGGAAAACACACTATGTTGCAGCTTTAGCCCTTTACTAGTTTGGTACCGTACAGGGATGTTGCGGATGCAATTTTTTAACATCCGCGGATGCGTATTTGGATCTTGTCTTTTTTTTACAAGAAAGTATATGGGTGAACAAGTAAAATCGCAAGAATAGTATTTATTTAATAAATTTATTACCTATCTAATTACTTAGTGTGGAAGGTAAAATTAAGCATTATATTTAATAAAAAGGTTTGTTCCACAGAAGTCAGGAACAGTCAGAAATTATCGGGGATTCTGCGCAATCAACTGTAGCGTTCACACAAAAGTTTTCTAGGTTGTTCGAAAACACTTGGGTGATGTTCTCACACGTTTTGCTGATGGTTTTAAACTGTCAGGAAAGTTTGCGAATCTATTACAAGTAAATTGTCGGAAGCATGCCCAGTACTCAGTAGAAATATTTGTGTCAGATAAAAAATCAGGTGCGCCTAAAACCTTTTTTTTTCTAGTGTGTGTTCGTTGTTTTTTCTGTTTTGCTGTTCCTATCTAAATTTATTGGTATTAAAAGACGAGACATAAAAAATGAGTTATTTTTCGGTTAATTCGGACTTTTCAATACAGAAACGGACTCGGATTCTGACCAGAAAATCTTTTAGAGGAAAGTATCAGGACGAAAAAATCTTTCATTTTTTAATGTTTCTTAATTAACAAAAAAAATTTATGTTATTCATTTCAAACCAAAACAAAATTTCAGGTTATCTTTTTCTTCTTCACTACTTGTTCGATCATATCAAAAACATACCTGAAGTTAACGGCTGATAACTTCTTTATCTGTCAACTGTTCACATAACTGGTTTGAAACCGATCAGAAATGGACATGCGATTCACGTTGGTTTGAAAACTGTCACAAACTTGTTATGGATTTCCGGAGAACAAACCTATTGCTGCCTCCTCGGGGTCAAGTCGTTACGTAGAGGTTCGTAAATTAAACCCGCGCAACTAAAATTTCTTTGCTTGGAATACTTAATAACCGAATTGTTCATAGACTTTATACGTTAGGCGGAAGTAAATATGTAATGATTTATTTACCGTGCAAATGATACACAAATCAAACGCGTTGGTGTCGGAACTTATCATCGAAAAGAATTTTCGCTCCTATTGGTCAATGATCACGGGGACGGCACGCGCCCCTCGCCGCCCCACTTAATTTCTTTCTTGTAGAGCAACTTGTACGACATCTGCATCCGCATAAAACTCAAGATTTATTGCAGATACGGAGTCCAAATTGATGCGAAAGTTCCGCAATTGCGGATGCGAAATTCGCAACATCCATGGTACCGTATAATAAGATAAATGGTCCGGCGTAGTTTGAAGACGAAATGTTTTAAATTGCATTGCATGCCAATGCCAATGAAAGGGGTTGCAGTTTGGTCAAATAAAGGTCTGGAAAAAGATACAAGCCTTTGAGCAAAGGTAGAAAATTACGGAAATATCTTGGCAAATTTTTAGCAACTGTTGGTGATCTTGAACTACATCAAATAATGTTCAATAGTCATTTTATAATAAAACAATTATGAAGCACAAACGGCATACATCCTGCATATGCATAAGAGAAGTTGCAACAAAAGTTTGCAAATCTTTTGACTTTGTTTTGATGTAATTTTGTTGATTAATAAAGTTATAAAAAGACATGCATGTAGCTGCTGTAATACATTATTATAATAATATAATCATTAATAATTATAATTTTTAATATAATTAATACCAATAACTTTTTGATATAATACATTCATCCTCTATTAACAGCTTGTCTTAATTAGGGACTTTTTCTGAGATGAAAAGCTCAGATATGATACTCCCGGAAAAGATGTGTGATAACATTAACCTTCGTTTACGATAACCCGCCATATCCATCATTTTTGATTGAATAGCGTCACATTTGGTGTAGACATCATTGAGTTACTAATTATAGAGGTGATATCTAAAGGTCTATTTAAAAGTTTAAAGGGAGATTCAGCGGGAGCTTTATTAAAGCACTTTATAAATACAGGTTGTCCCATAACTTACATGCCAAAAAACAATTGGGGGGGTATTAGACATTGAAATAAACTGATAAGTCGTTAATAAAATTTAAGGTTATTTTTGACAGGAGGTTAAAATTTAAAGATAGCGGATGGGAAGATACTTGCTATACTGGCTAGTAGGTTATTTAAAAAACAAACCGCTGAACCCGAGAGTTATTAACAAAGAGTGGGATGTTGCGAGCCAAATACACTGTTTCCCATAATAGACTATCCACTTTAATTGCTCAGTATAATTGTTAAACTTAATAAAACTAACATTTTATTACACTTAATTACAATTCAGTCTTTGGGATTTACTTTAACATTGATTGATTGATTGATTGATAAAATAAATACACAAGTTGAGGTTTTGTCCGCCTCGACACTGCAGCCTACAGGGCTTGTTGTATCTCTTGTGTATTTGTTTCAGTTAAAAAGGTTTGACACCTTAGACAGGTGTAGTAGCCCTTTTACTATTCTTTTCTGGTCTCCAGCCTCCTGGTGGTTAGTGTCCACCATGAGGTTTTGATTTGTTCTCCAGTATGTAAGTGCAGGGCACTCATATATGATGTGAGAGGCTGTCTTTTCCTCTTCGTCACATAGTCTGCAAATGGGTTCTTCTCTATAGATGCCCATAGTGTGCATATGTTTTCTTAGGGTGCAGTGTCCGGTTATTAATCCTGTCACTATTCTAATCTGATTCCTATTTAGTTTTAGTAATTCACTTGTCAATGCTTTGACGTGATTTTGCCTTGGAATGTGGTTCCAGTATGACTGATGTTGTGTTTGAATCCACCGAGTCATGTAGCCACGAACCGAGGCTTTTGGTATTCCAAAAACAGGTTCAGGACCCACAAACATTGCTGCGGAGCCTCGCCTGGCCAGGGAGTCTGCATTTTCATTGCTCTGTTTCCCTGTGTCCTGGCACCCAGGAAAGTGTAACTTTGTTGTAGTTAGCCAGGTTTAGGAGGCATTGCAGATAGTTCCAAACCAACCTTTGAGTTGACTTGTTGGGATGCCAAGGCTTTTATGGCCGCTTGACTATCAGAGAAGATAGTAATGTCCCTGCCCTTATATCTTCTTCTCAAGTTCTCTCGCGGACAAAGTTCAATGGCATATTTTCCGCCTGGAAAATAGTGACATATTTCCCCAGGGAAGCATAAGCATTAAACATGGGGGTCATACCATGTATTCCTGCGCCGGCTCCATTGTCAGTCTTGGATCCATCGGTATACCAAACCAAATTCCGAGACTGACCAGGAGATCGCTCACTACCGCCCCAGGTAAGCTGGGTTTTGTATGGTCTGTGTGTATTTATCCGTTTTGGCATTGTATCACTGTTCATCTCAAATATTGGGTTTGTGATACTGCTCGTTATTCTGGTGTGTCCTAGGGCAGGCCCAGAGCACCAGTTGCCGTTACATTTCAGCCTGTATGCCCCAATCCTCGCCCCCGCCTTAATAATTATACCAAGAGGGGGAGGCTTAGTAGGGTTTCCATGGCTGCAGTTGGAGTGCTTCTAACAGCTCCCGTTATACAGAGACATGCTAGTCGCTGGAGTTTGGATAGCTCCAGCTCTGCTTTTCTCTGTTCTATTTTGGCCACCAGATAGTTGAACCGTAGGTTATCATGGGTCTTACCATAGCAGTGTACAACCAGTGTACTATGCGTGGCTGAAATCCCCAATTCTTCCCCACAGCTCTTTTGGTAGCATTAGAGCCATTTTGCCCTTATTAATTCTGCATATGTGGATTCCAGGTTAGCTTAGAATCCAGAGTTAATCCAAGGTACTTTACCTCCTGAACATAGCCGAGTGTGGTACCGAAAAAGTGAGGAGATATTAAATCATCCAGCTTCCTTCGTCTAGTGAAGGGTATTAGCGCAGTTTTGCCAGGATTAACAGTAAGGTTTTCCTTGTTGCACCATCCCTCCACAATTCTCAGTGCCCTTTGCATAAGCTCCGAGGTTGTTTTGTTATGCTTCTCCACGACAAGTATAGTGATGTCATCCGCATACCCCTGGGTATAGAAGCTATTATTATTCAGTTCCACCAGGAGTTCGTCAACAACCATATCCCACAGTAGTGGGGATAGAACCCTCCCTGTGGGCATCCTTTGACCACTGACACCTCCATTGTTTCGCTGAATAAAGTTGCTTGTGCTCGTCTGTCAAGTAACATGTTGTTTATCCACCTACAAATGGTGTCGTTAACATTATGTCTGGCAAGAGCCGCGGCCATAGAGTTGAAGGAGGTTCGATCAAAAGCTCCTCAATGTCAAGAAATGCAGCAAGTGCGATTTCCTTGTTTTCAGTGCGAGTTCAATCTGGTCACCAGATGATGATGAGCAGATTCGATGATTTTTCTGACTGATAGACATGTTGGTTTTTGTGGAGTGGCCTCTCTGTCAGCGATTTTTCCCTGACATACCTGTCGATCAGTTTTTCCATTGTTTTATCATAAAAGGACGACAATGTAATTGGTCTAAGTCCCTTTGCCTGGGAGCAGTCCTTACCCGGCTTTGAAATGAAGACCATTTTAGTCTGCTTCCATGCATTGGGCAAATAGCTCGTAGCTAGGCTTGCACGGAAGAGTTTGCAAAGCAGTGGAACTAGGGTTTGCTTTCCTGCTGTAGTAGTGCTGGGATTATCCCATCAGGTCCAGGTGCTTTGTAGGCTTCAAATGATTCAATTGCCCACTCGATTTTTTCGTAGGTTGCTACTTCCCAGTCGCTTCTTGTCCGAATATTCGGAACATTGACGTCTGGGTAGTTCTCATTAAGTTGAGTTTCTCTTGATCCTGGTAGATGGGTTTGGAGCAAAATCTCCAATGTTTCCCTGCCAGTTTCAGAGTAGGTTCCATCTTCATACTTTAACATACGACTTATCCCAATGTAAAATATTTTGTTTTAAGATATTTATTTTCCTCCCTTGGTTTTGAATCAAAAATTTTAAAAACTTTCTCTTAAATTAAAGACAGAGAAGTACATACAAATTATTTGTTTCCATTTTTAAACTTTTGTTTGGAAAAAAAAAAAATAATCAGATTTTAATCAAGATTTTTAATTTCTGGATTAGACAACCTAACATTTAACCTGCAATTAGAGATTTGTACGACCTTTCCCAATCTCTTTACAATAACTAAATACTTGTATGCAAAAAAAAAATTAAAGAGTTGGGTGTTTCATAACAAGTATTTAAAATTGATGTTTCTTTTTTGTACAAATAGTAAGCATTCGAAAGCGAATATTAAAACTAATTTTAGAAGCCTCTATGTACCTAACTGATAGAGTTGCCGCGAGACGAGACGAGACCAGACGAGAAGATGCCTCTCGTCCCGTCTCGAAATTTCGAGATAATATATTTCGAGACGAGACGAGACAAGGGTGAGACGAGACGAGACAAACGTTTGTCTCGTTTGTCTCGAGTTGTTTTTGTTTATTTCAATTAAATTAAATTTAATATACAGTAAGAGAATGTATAGGATAATTTCAATAAAAATTAGTTCGGAAGTTTAGTAAAAATGCTTGGACCCGTCAATTTTTATTTTTAGGTACATGTAACACATTTTTTAAACTAATTTTTATGTCTGCACGGTGCACAAGGTGGTGATAAAAAGACATATTTTTTAAATGGAACACACATATTTTATCATTACATTATTAATTCCAATGTTTAATTCTAGAAATGTGTATTCTCAATTTTTTAACCAATTTTTAACTTTTTCCATAATAATTAAGTATACCCAAACTATCATAAATGGCAATATTCTTATACCTACGTAACTTTCTGGGTATAGAATATAAAGTAGGTATAGGAATTTCTAGAATTAAATAAATAAAATCCAAAACTGTAAAAATATGAGTAGGTATAGGTATTCTATTTTATATTTTAAAAAATTACTTTTGTAGCACCCTAATACTTTATGGACGTGTCCTGTCTAATTTAAAATATCGTTAAAATTTAACATACTATTTAACCATATACCTAATACTTACATAAGCACATTATCTACACATCTTATATTCAAGGCATTAAATTACTTACTCCTCGCCATCGTTGACTCACCCTGTATACTATATACCTACAAACTAATTGCAAAATCTGCTGCAAACTAGTATGTATTTTAAGAAGGATGCATTGTTTTTAGTTTAAATTAAAACTTTTTAAAACATAATAGCGGCAAATCCTCAACTAACAGAAAAACGTTCAAAAACAACCCTCTGCATAGGCATTAAAAAGTGCCGCCGCGCCGCCTGTATACTTTGCCGACACAGCGTTTTATTCGGGATGCGGCAATAGTTTTTGCATGCTTTTTACTATTTAAAGATCTATAGAGCGGTTGCCTTTGTAAAATGTTTTGCCATTTTTCCTTAGTTCATTCTTCTGTTTAAAGCTCGTAAGAAGTAAGAAGGTAAATTCATATTTTTAAAAATGGAACACCCTGTATAAAAGCTTATATTTTTTTATAACACGTCTTGAAAAATAAAAGTTGAGTGATTGAGCTTTTCTTAAAATTGTGTAGTTTTCAAAAAATGGGTGATTTCAGACTTTACGGACACCCATAATATGCAACTAAAAATAAAATAATGAATCTAATAATTTGTTTTTTTATTTAAAATAAAAATATAGAACATAAAGTGACATAAAAATGTTCACTAAAATAGAAAAAAAACTAAAAGATAATGGAACATAAGTCATAAACACTATCACAAAACAAATGTAAAATGTTTTCTAGAAATTTTTCTTATAATTATACAGGGTGTTTGAGCAATAGTTTTAAAATTTTTAACAGCAGTTAGATCTTGCAAAAAAAGTCTCAATAAACATAAGTTCGGATATGCATCGTTTCGAAATTGGAAATACGCAGGGTCCTAAAGTTAAAAGAAGCTTTAATTATTTTATTATTTTGATGAAACAACTTAAAATACTATACTCTACTTATTTCAGTTTTTTTCAAAAGTCAAAGTAAAACTGCTACTTTTCAAAAGGGTATAAAAAAATCGGTTTTAATTTTTTCTCGAAAGCAAAGCAAAATTAAAAAAAATCAAGAGACAAAATAGTTGTATTTTAAGTTGTTTTATCAGAGGTGATACCACGAGTGCTTAAAAATTGCCGAGAATTTTTCACGATAGCGTGTTTTTCATAAGTCCGAGAGACAAGTAAAATTTTTAAAGAAAACACGCATGAGTAAAAAAATATCTGGTTAATTTTAAAGCTCGAGCGGTATTTAGGGAGAATATTTCACAAATCAAAAATGTAGATAAAGTTTATTAACTTAAAATTAAATATTAGTTTAACAAACCGTCATTATTATTTAAAAACTTCATATTGTAAATTTGACAGTAAGTGAAAAACCACGTTGCCTAGACGACGTGGAATTTCCGCTGTAATTTTTCCATAATACCACTTCTCTTATGGAAAAATATGTATATATGTAAAATATTCAAAATAATTAAAAAATAATAAAACCACAGGGTGATATACTTTTTAAAGCAATTAATCTTAGCTTTTTTTTAACACCCTGTTTTTCTGAAACGATGCATTTCTTGACCTATGTTATAGAAACTTATTTTTGCAAGATTCAACTGCTGTCGAAGTTTGTAACACTAAATCTTAAACAACCTGTATAATGCTTAAGAACTAGAAATATATTGTTGGAGATTTATTACAGTTAGTTCACTTAAGTTTTAAGTCATTAAAATTTTTCGAGATGTCTCGTCTCGTCTCGTCTCGAGCTTGTCTCAAAGGATTTTATCTCGTCTCGTCTCGTTTCGAAATTCGAGACAAAATGCTCTCGAGACGAGACAAAATGGCTTCGAGACGAGACGTCTCGTATCTCGTGTCTCGCGGCAACTCTACTAACTGATAGCAGAATATTTTAATGAGTAAATATTGTGCACTGGCGTAAGTAAAGGAATGGAAGGGGTAATCTGGGTAATTACCTGCAACTTATTATATATCCACCATATTAACCATAAAGAAAAATAAATATTTAAAGAACTTGAAAAAAAACCGAAATTATTAATTTACTCTATGTAGATCATTTTCATGAAACAAAATGTTTATTTCTCTTTGAAGTCGTATTTACTTATGTTATTACAATATTACATCTTTAATACTGTGATAGCAGATAGCCCCCTTTGATATATTCTCGTCTTGTTTTGTCTAGAGTCACCGAAATATAACACAGCTTTGGCGGCGATATAGACAGGTAAAATATACGGGCTTTGATACAGGTACAGGATACAATGGGCGAATTGTATAAAAATATTGGTTTATTTGGTAGATCCAATAATAAATAACAACTCTATATGTACAAGGCACAAGTATAGGTATTTAAAATAGGAACTGAGGAATAAGTTTTAAAATTAAATCCTTTTTTATAATGTAAACATGATATATCAGATCGACAGGTGTGTAGATTTTTTTTGCAACAGTAAAAATATTAATACTAAAATTCTACGTTGGTAATTTTTATGTTCTAGTTCTTATACCTCGTGGATAGTCGTCAATTCATATCAGATGCGTATATGCGACACATGTCGTGGGTGGTTACAATTTTGGGGCTGCTGGGTTAAAAGTGTTTTGAATTAGGTAGGAAAAATGCGTGTTTAGATTTAAAGTGGCACGTTAAAGGGATACATCCTTTTAAGTGACGTTTTGCCGTAGACTTTTTAATGGATCTATATTTATCTTAAGTATTACGTCTTTTGAGGAAATGAGTTTCCTAATAAAATACTTAAAGAGGTATGGGTAGTAAAATTTTATTCGTTTTTGAATATAAAATTTTTGGTATTTTTGCCTTTTAAAGCACGGCACCAAATAGACCAAATTATAAAGAGTTCCCAGCTGATGATACTAAATTCTTTGTTAGAAAATATTATTGGGCTACTTAGCAGACATACAAGAATGGACCGTCTCAAGCCAGGTTACAGAGTATAGATATTAACCCTTACGAACTAGCACATCTTCTAGAACAGAAACTCAGAACTTTAAAAATAAAATAAATGTTTCGGTGATAAGTCGGTCACCGGTCGGTCAAGACAAAAAATAAAATTAAATATGTAAATAAAACAATTATTAAAATTAAATTATTTCAATTTTGTTTTAAAACATTTTGAAAATATTAACATAAAAATTTTTATTAAAAATCGCACTTAATAATTAACCTTACTTGGCTAACATTTTTTTTTAAAATTTGATATTGTTAAACTATTGTTAAGGTTAAAAAAATTTAAGTCTTAGTTAACTTAGGGTTAACTAAAGTCTGTTTGGAAGTTTTTTTTTCTACAAAAATTTTTGATTGGCATTAAGTAACAGAAAAAGTAAAGAAAAGAAAAGAATTAGGAATAAAGAAAGTGTATTTAATGAAAAAAAAAGTTCTTTATTTGAGAATTTTTTCTTTAAGATTCAATTTTTTTATAAAAGTATTTTTTAAGTTGCCATTGGGAATATTATTATGTTCAGAAAACTACTTTTAATTCAATACAGTGCTAGTGGACCGACCCAGGAATTGAACCTAGGCAGCTACGGATACTATCCAACAGATCACACCTGTCACATATTTTTATCAACCATATACCCAGCTGATATTCGTGTGGTCATTCAGTTATTTTAAGAGAGGGAAAGAAAATAAGATTTTGTTCCGAATCTCCGGCGTTCCTGGGTTTGACTAGTCAATCCTCAGGTCTCACTTGAAGTCTTAGTCAAAGCCCAAACAAATGAAGTTTTTCGGCCTGTGACTAAAGAATTTTCGTCAAACCTAGGAGAAACTAATTTGGTCAGGCAAACGTCAAAACTCAATTTAATGAAATCGGTGTTTGACCAATCAAACTTCAATTAGGTATTAGAAAGTCTCAGTTTTTTAAATTGGATGTAATAAAACGATTTTTTTTTTATTTTAATGTTTATTTTTGTTATATTGTCATAGTTAAAATTAAAAAAATAGTCTTTATTTAGACATGGTGAGGCATTATGACATTTAGAATTGCACAATACGTCAGATCTCTTACATTTACAACTAACCAAAACTAACCACAACTAACCGCAAGTATAAACTTATTTAAACGTGTTACAAGTACAGTCGACGTTTGACCGAGTCTGCCAGTCGGTTCCAGAATCGACTACGCAAAGCCCGAAACAGATTATTTTACTTTCGACGTTTGACTAAAAAGTTAGGAACTTCTAGGTTTGACTAAAAATACTTTAGTCAAAGGCCGAAATTGGAATTTATTTCGGGGTTAGTCCGAAGGCTTTGGTCAAACTTAGGATAAACCAGTCATTCCGCCAAGAGACTGCATATCGACCTTTGACTATGACATATATAATATATGTATATGTTACTGTAAAAGCCCGTTTGTTGGTTAATCTTAGGTTTAACCAGTAAATCTTAGGATTACCGACATTAATTGGTAAATGTTGTAAATGTAACCACAACTAACCAGAACTAACCAAAACTATTAGGACTTTTACCACTAAGAGTAGGTACATTTTTACTGGAAAATCTTAGGATTTCCCGTCGTTCGGCGTTTTACACTAACATATATACGTATATGTGTGCATGAATTTTAATCTTTTAAGAAGATTTTTGAAATAGGTAATACATGTGCTGCTCAGCCACACAAAAAGCTAAAAAATCATTTTAGACTCTGTCCTGAAAAAAGTACAAAAAATCGTTTAAAATGCTTTTTGAATATCGCTTTTTGCACCCCTTCCTGTTTAAAAACTACGAGCAGCCACTAGATAAGATTAATCTCAAAGAAATGAGAATAAAAATAACTTTTTGAAAATTTAAAAACAAACCTGAAAACTGAAACATATGTGGAATTCTGTACATAAAAGAGAAATTTTTATCTCTGTTCGAACCATCGCGATTTGTATTTTTACGGAAACTTTACGATGATATAGCTGTTATTCCAAGTCGACTCTGTGTGATTTCAAAGGCGCCACGAGCGGTTTTAAAGTCAAATAAAAATCCTCGAATATTTAATAATGAAATTGTAAAACTTTTATTGGTGTTGGATTTTATTTCCGATATTGCAGATTTCTGAAATGCCCTGAAAGTTTAATAAGGATGGCGAAGCAACCGTTGCTATGTTATAACGAAAATAATATAGTATATTTTTATGCTTGGGTAGCAAAGTAGTAAATCCTTAAAATAAAGTTTTATGCGACAAGATTTGCTCGTCTAGTTTTTATACTAAAATTAATACAGCCACTTTAATTTTTCCGAAATAGCAATTACATAAAAAAAAATTACAAAGGTAAAATGCAGTGGCGGAAAGATTTTTAAAACTATTTTTTAAGGGGAGGTAAAGGCTAACACTTCGATTTTGTTTTCTGTTCTTAAAGTCATCAATCAGAGCAAAACTCCCGTAGTTATTAACTAATTAGTCTCCCCTCTTTTAAAAAAGCCTTCCCTTACAGACGAAATGGGGAGATGATCAGATTTAGGGCCGCTAGGGGTGCCCGCAGGGAGGGGTTCTATCCCCCTGCTGTGGTCGCCCCTGTGAATGACCTGCTCGCCATAC
>JAHBCN010024689.1:0-11721 GCA_019359885.1 Listronotus oregonensis | reverse complement strand
TATAAAATTAAAAAATTTTTTATTTAGTGTTTTCACTTAAGTGGAAAGATTTTATATTTGTTGCGTTACGTCTTTTTAATGTCTAAATTCGTGTTTATTATTTGGGAAAAAACTACTTTTTTTGGTGTGACATAACCTAAAAGAATGATTTTTTTATTATGCCTCTAGTTTTTTTTTACAATTCACCAATAAAATTTTAGTGCCTAGTGTTGGATCAATTTGACTATATTTCCCTTTGTTTGCCCCTTTTTAAGGGAAAATCCTGGGCAGCCTAAAGTATCCTTTTTTGGTTTTCCACAGGACCCCCGGGGGGGAAAAGTAGGTGATGAAGAAGAGTTGTTAACACTAGTAAAATTAAGAAATATTGTTATAGAACCAACATTAAAGAACATTTCTAACTCTGATATGAACTTATTTATAGGCTTTAACTGTAAAACTCACAAAGTAAATAATATTATCTATTGTGAAAACAAGAACATATGTATTGTTAAAATTTTATGTTAAAAACAAAATGATACAGCCACTACAAAATCTATGCCACACACACACACACAAAACGTTTTAAACCTTATAAATAAAGAGTCAGAATTAACGCCCGGTAATTTATTATAATTTGCAGATTAAAAAAAATTAAAAAAATATATTAAGCTCGATAAAAAAAATTAAAATGAAGGATTAAATAATAAGAAATGCCTTATATTTATTATAAAATTACAGTTTAAAATATACCATTTGCACGGTAAATTCTGTTGGGTATGTTAATGAAACATTAAAAATTAATAAAAATGCTTGATAATTTACTTTCACCATTAAATAAAATTTTGCATCTTAATAATATAAAGCCGATAAGTCGAATTCTTATTGAAACAACCCAAACATTTATCTATCCCCAAGTGCTGACACTAACCAAAACTATTTTTCTATAACCAAGTGTCCCAAAAACCCAACCCTTTTTTGTTAAAAAAAAAGCATCAAGTTCCATAATTTTTTTTTAAATTTTTTTTTTGGGTTAAATTTTTAATCTGGATTCATTTTTTATCGACTTTATTATTTTTTTTCGAATTTTTGGGCTTTGTAAATTAACGGGAAAAGAATATATGGGTATAAAAAAATGAGCATTTATTTTTTTTAAAAAATAAATTTTTCCCAAAATTTTAAATGTTACTTGTTACTTAAAAGTCAAAAAAGAAATAAATTAAATAGGTTTTTTTTTAATCCCCAAAAAATTGTTTTTTTTTTATCGTCTAACTAAAGGGTGAATTAATTTTATTTGTAGATTAAAAAAATGTCTGAATTTGTATTTTTCATGATTTGTTTAGTACTATTATTGGGGTTTTTTTAATTGTATACTATTATTTTTTTAATTTAAATATCCAGAAAAGCATTATAATTAAGACATTTTTTCTGACATCTTTTCATTACCCCTTTTTTTTGTATTTAAATTTAAACCCACAAAATAAAGTATATTTTTAAATTATTTTTTTTTTAATCCATTTTTAATATTTGTAATCTATACTTTTAATAAAAGTCAAAATTATTTTTTGTTTTAAGCCAAAATTTTGTATTTTCTTTTACCACCCAAAAATTTTAAAATTTGCCCCTTTTTAAACCCAAATGGGTGACGTCAAAATTTCCCCGGCGCAGGCTTTTTTATTATAGATGGATTGCTCCGGGAAAGAGGCTCGAGTTATATTTTTTTCAATTGAAAAAGGTTTGAAAATTTAAATTATGAATAAAAAATTTTCATTGTTATTAAACTGAAAATAACTTAATAGCCCGAATACAATATAAATAAGCATTACGAGAAAATTAAAGTCTGCGCCTTTTTTAAAATTTTTTTTTCATACTAAAATTTTTTCCGAGCAATTTAAAAATTTATTTAAAAAATTCAAAAATAAATTGTTTCTTACCGGTTTTAATGGGCCATTATGAAAAAAATTTTGCTGCAGGGGAAAATATGTTGTTTCAAAACTTGTTCCAGAAGGAATAATTTATTTAGTATACTTTAAGACAATACTTTCCAATAACTTAGGGGGTAAAACAAAAACGACTTTTTAAAAAATAATATCACATTTAAAATTAAATTAAATTATTTTTTTAAGTCATCAATTGGATTAAAAATTTAGCAATTCGTCGACGAACAAATTTTTTTAATTTGCTGGGAAAATTAAACAAACTTATGCCAAAAAAAAAATTAATTTATAACTTGTTTTAGGTAGAATTGATGCCGATATTAACAACCCTCTATTAAATCTGAATTAAATAGATCAGGGGTTCTTTAGGTCAAATTTATTGTTGAATTAACTTTTCCAAATTAAAATTGTTTTTTAAATTTAAATTTTTACTGTTTTTTTTATTTTTTTATTAAAAAAAGTTTTATAGTATTTAAAATTATAATAGGTTAAAATCAAAATTATAGGCTAGCTTTAAAAAATTTTAAAACAATATAAAATGAAAATAATGTAAAAATATTAGAAATATAAAATTTTGCCTTTTTTTTAAACCCTTTTTTAATACAAATAAAAAATATAAAAGGAATGTTTTCAAAAACGTTTATTTAAAGATAATATACTGGGGGATTCAAAAAAAATCTGCCATCACTTAAGAGAGCTTTCTTGGCCAAAAATATGAAAATAATATAAGAACGGGTCCAAAACTCCCTTTCAAGATCAGGTAAAAATAGATTTAAATTTTTTCTTTATTTTAAATCGGTTTAATTTAAATAAAACTTGGTGTATAATAAACTGACAAGAAATATTATGTCCTGAGGACGTAGCTTCTTATTTTGTTTTTTTGTTTACCATTATTTGGGGCACATGATTTTTGTATAAATATTATCGAAATTTGATACAATTTTTTAACTTTTTTTTTAGTTTATACACTCTTAATAGGGCCAAAAACCCGGGGGGGTGGGGAGGGCGCCGCCCCTGGGAAAAACTTCGCCCTTCCTGACAAAAAAAACCGAAAATTAAAAGAGGGGGAAAATAAAATAGATTTATGAATAAAATAAATGGTATAAAAGAATTAAAAATTTGGGCAAGTAACTTGTAAGAAAATGATATTTTGAATGGGTTAAATTAGACTTATATGGGAAAAGGTGTCAAAAAGAAATAGAATACGCCCCATTTTGTCTATTCAAATCCGTTAGGTGTTAGTTGAAAATCGATGTGATATCTATAATATTTTAAAACAGTTAATTAAAAAGAATCGGATCATTTATTTATTATAAAACCATTCCTAGAGGTGTTTTGAAACAAGAATAGAAGAAACTCTTTTGAAAAAGAATTAGAGAAAGAAAAAAAAAGCAGCAATGATCGTATAGTAGCAATACAGAAACTCTCCTAGCAATGGAATTAAAAAAAATAAAAGTACAGTAATTAGAAAACTTTACGATAAATAATGCCAGATTTAATTTCATTTTTTGGGAAAACCCAAAATCAAAACCCTAGTCTTAAAAACTTTCCAAAACAAAATATAATCGATCTTTCATGGAATGGTATACAAAATGTAAGTAGCAAAATATTCCAAAAATTGATGCTGCGTTTTGTTATTCCAGACAATATGAACCAAAGCAAAGAAAGACTTTACATTCACAGGTTAGAATGAAAAATGCAAAAATCCTAAAAATGGGTTCTAAGAAATAAACACTGACGTACATGTTTTTTTTAAAAGTGTTTTTGGATTTTTCCCAGCACCAGTGACGGGATACATCCGTTCTCGATGATAAATAAAATTTTCTTAAAAAAAGATAATAATAAACTATAGCAGGGTTTTCAGTTGTGCATTGAACTTGCAATTTAGAGGAAAGATGAACCCTTAAAGAAAAATGAGGCTTTTGTTCTTTGCAATACATAAAGAAAGATTCTACTTTTCTAAAATGTATGCAACAATACCAAAAAGGGCAGTTTAAAAATCCCCCCAAAAAAAAAAATGCAGTTATTGAATTTTTGAGAGGCATGAAAATTTGTAAAATTAAAAAGCTCGGGTTAAATTAAGGACGGGGGAAGATGGAAAAAGGAACAAAAATAATAGAGAAAATGTTCAATAGATTCCAAAAGAAAAAAGGGAAAAAATTTTTTTTTCCCATTAATTCCCCTTTTAACGTAGGTATAAAACATAAAAGGATGGGTGACCTGATTTTTTGACTGAAAGAAAACATACTAAAAATTAGTTTTCCCAACCCTTTTTAAAAGTTTAAGAAAGAGGGTTCCTAGAAAATTATAACGGTTTAAAAAAAGAAAAACAGTTATTAAGGTTTTAAAAATGTTTTTAAAAATGTTGATTTACATTTTGATCTTGTCAATTTTGATAAAAAACCCTTTTGTACCTCCCAAAAAAAATAAATTGCCTTTGCCTGAAATTTTTGGCCCGGGCCACACTCAATGCTGGTTTTAATGACTCTTAAAATGTGCCGATAATAATGGATTTCAAAAAATTTTAAATTTTAAAATTGCTTGATACAAATAGAATTATATTTAAAAATAATAACGATTTTCATTTTAACAAAAAATACAACAAAATTAAAATGCAAAAATTAAAAATTTTTTGACAACTGAATATTTTTAAAATTGAATTGTCTTTAATTTTAAATGTTTAATTTTGTACCACGGGAAACTTAGGGGGGGAACCCTTGGGGAAAACGTAAGTTATCGAGTTAATTTAAGAGTGCCCTTAGGAAAACCAAAGCAAAATAATTATGTAACAAAATTTATAATTAATACCTATTTTTTTGAAAGATAATAATAAAAATAAATAAAATGCCGAGTTAGGGTCTTGTTTAATAGTACGAAAGATCCCCTTTAAGGATTTCTTCATTGTTATTTTACCAAGATCCATTTTAAAAAATCCGATTTCAAAACTTTTCTTTCACACGCAAGTAAAATGTGAGTAAAGTTGGGTTATATTAATGTTGTCTTATTTGTAGTCAAAAATAGGTATGTTTTTTAGTTATCATGAATAAGATAAAATAATCCCATTATATACCACCTAAAAATATTTTATTACTACTATAATTTGACTTTTAAAAGATATCAGCTGAATTACCATTCTAAATGCTTAAAGTATATCCCGTAAGAGTCTACTTTATAGGTCACCAAACTTTTTTGTTTCGTTTTTCGTATGCGAACTTGTAATATGAACTTCAATGATAAAAGTGATAAAGAAATCCCGCAAAAATGGTATTTCTTATTTATTCATTTTTTTTAATAACATATACATTAAAAAAATATTTTTCCTTGTGATAAAATTTATAAAAAGAATTAATTCAAAAACGAAAAAAAAAAAATCACTGAACAAAATTTCAAAAGTTTAAAAATACAAATAAAAAAAAACCCAAAACAGCCAAACCAAACTAATTTTAAAAACTGATAAAAAATGCGTTAAAACTATGGAAAAATTAGTGAAGAAAATTAAATAAAAGGTTAAACAATTTTAGTAATAAGGGTTTTAAAGCCAACCAAAACCAAAAAAATTGAAGTTTAACGTTTTATTTGTTTCCATTTGAAATTTTAGTAGGCCTAACAGGAAAGAGAAAGTAAACTCAAGTATTTAAACATTGCATTTTTATCACTGTACTATCTATTATCTACTTATAAACTATCAAATTTATTATTTATAATATCTAAAAGACTTATTTTATCTTATCATGGCGGCCTCCAAACCTCTTTGTCGTCAGTTCCCCAAACATTCTATAACCCTTCAATCCAACTCTAATAATATAATTCATTATTTCGCTAGGATCATAGGTAAGTGCATATATTTTAAAAACCAGTATTTATATAGCAAGTGTCGAAAGTGGCATATGTGCGAAAGTATCACGAATGTGAAAATCACTTTTGACACGACTCATGTACAATATTTTTTCTACGACCCAAAAATATTTACCTAAAATCTTAAGTTACTTTGTTTTTATATCATTTAGCTAAATTTATAGTTTGACTTTGCCGTCTCTGTTCGCCGTCTGACGTTCGCAGTTCAAAGATAAAATAATGGCGTCTACCCTTATCTAAGGCTTCGCTCTGTCCTGTTCTGCAACGTTTGTGCTAATTAACTCATTGATTTTCTGCTCTGACGTCTAACAAATAGCCAACTCACATCCACGCGGTGATACTACTTGTGGTTTAACAGCTGCTCTGTATTATATTGTTTCATTATTACCCACCTTTAACATTATTAAAATGATTTTCGATGCATTCACCGCGAGTTCTGAAGTGGTGCTCAACGGCACCTAACGCCTCATATACAATCATTGGTGAAAATCGTCACGTTAACGGCCAGCGATAATAGGAAATGTACAACCACATCCACCTTTAATTTTGGGAATGTTCTGTTAATTTACTTGGAATGATTTTTTAAAATTTTAATTTTACTTACCTTGCTATAATTATACATGTATGGTTATTTCTTTAATTGAGCTTTTTATGGTAAAATTACGTAAAAACACCTAATTCACTGAACTAAAACACTATATAAATAAATACGTTTCTTTAATAATAATAATAATAAATGCTTAAACTTACTTAAGGTCCTAAAACCAACTTATCTACCACCTCCAAGTTTCATGTCCTAAGAAGGTATGGATGTCTATGGAAATACTTGGTTTGATTCCTAGTATATGTTACAGTCTTGATTTTTATCTTATGATATCTCCACGAAAGATCATATGAAGTCTAACTATTAGGTAATTGTGGTTGCTATAGATTTTGATGTGTGTAACCCATTTTCCTACTCCTTCAACGCCATCCAAGTACGGATCATGTGCAGATATTGTATTTCAAGGCATCTTTAGAAAACGCGGTAGTGCCATCACAAACGTTATAGAAACAATTACTACCCTTTACACCTCCCTTTAACCTTTGTATCTAATGTCATCTAGATTTACAGAGAAGACCCACAGTTTAACGTATGATCCCAAAACTGAAAATCTACTGGCACCTGTTGCCTTTATAAATTATCGGGGTATTAATGAGCAAGTTTAAAAATAACTGATGATAATTTTACAGCTTGTTATTTATAATTCCAATGAGCTCAGAAGAATACAATGGAATTTGTATAATGTTTAAATGGAAATAATCTGGTTAATTTTTATAATGAGCGGTATTATGAGAACATTTCAGAATGAAGAAATATGAGCATTGTACTACATTAAAATGTTTTTTTCATGTGATACACCTCTTAATCTCCATGCAACATAACTAAAAATTACAACTGAAACTGTTTTATTTTTTTTTAATTACTTTATCTATGTCTTATCGTGTACATGACCAACCGACCGACTTGACTGATACATTGACGTTTAATCCAATACAAACAAAGAGGCTCTGATTGTTCTGTGTTTGTAAACAAGTGGGAAATACCACGCCGTTAGGGTAATGAAATTTCGAAATTTTATATTTTTGTATCTGTGGTTCAGGAAAATTTATATATGATATGAACCATTCGTAAATATAGAAAACTAACTACAACTAACCCCTTTTTTAGATATAGCATCTGCCAAAACAAATCTGCATCGTAATTCAAGATTTAAACTTGTTATTTTTAAAAGAAGATAATACAAATATATTTTTCAACTGGACTGCAGCCAAAATTTATGGAAAAAGGAGGAGAATCTTTATACCTAATAATTTATTATGGTATTTATACTAAATTTAGCCAGAGAAATGAACAAACAGTAATAGTCCATATTCTGCAATCGATGTTTCATCATCAAAAAAATAAAAATCTCAAACATCTAGGGTTTATGCCTTGCAAGTAGTGTGGTATTTTATAACTAATGAGGTTTATATATTTTATATTTAAACTATAGTTTGTGTTTTAAGATAGTTATTGATCTATCGTTCAAGTATGTTATAAATATCGATGTGTTTAATGGGTTGACTAATACTAAACGTCTTGCTATTAAATGATGTCTTAAAACTAATAATCCTAATACATAGATATGTGTTAATATAATTTAAATAAAAAATAACCTTTCTTTGCAACTAAGCATAAAAACTTTTAGCTACTAAAACATACTTTAAATGATCTCATCACTGAATATAAGCAATCTGCTCTGAATGTACTAGAGTCAGCTGATATATGTAACAATACCATCCAGATGCGCCACCTTGATAATAACGCTGTTTCTTACACCAAACAGAGTGTGGTTTTATGTCATTTCCCAGCTGTAGATCGTGGAAAATATAATATAACATTGCTAAACCTTGCATTAACCTTTATAGAAATAAATAATATATTTCTTTTTTAAATAAAACTCATTTAAAAATCACCTGTGCAATATTTTCAGTTTAATACCATTTTATTATACAGCTTTATCCTTAGGCCATAATCATTAAATATACAATTAGCTGATAATAAACATAATTATTCTGCAGAAATTGCCACTGCTTTGGCCACATAAGTCATAAATAGGTAAATCAATCAACTACAGCAGACACGAAAATCCAGAGCATTATCTAGGTATCTTACACCCAATGCTGGATTTGTATGATAGGAAGAGTATCAATCAGTTATATCGACTTTATTGCACATTATGAACATCCAATTTATCAATAAATGCTTATAAAGATACAATGACTTTAATTAAAGACATTATAAGAAATATATCTTTGTGTAACTAATATTACTTAACAAAGAATCTGTTTAATCTTAAAACTGAGGCCCAAAAATGTAAATGGAGTGTTTCTAATCCCTGACAAAACTGGTACTTGCTCATCGGCACCCTATTCTTTGCTTAATTAAAGGCACACCTGCGTTTAAAATCCAACTTTAAACACGTGCGTGTTTTAAAGGTTACTATGGCATACTTTAATCAACAACACGAAAAATGTGAAAACCAAGATGATGCTGCCAACCCTTAACCTGGAATTTTGGGCACATTCTTGTTGAAAAAGCATTTGAATCGACAGAGAGCACTTATAACTCAAGAAAATACATCTATAATAAATATTTTAAAAGCTTTGAAAAATTAGCATAAAGTATCTGTAGATAACTGGGCTTTGAAACACTTGCTCCATTTTTTTAGAATCTGCCTCCCGTCGTGCCTGAAAATTAAGTGTATTTTAAAGTCCTTAATATCCAGTTATAATTTATTATACTATTTTTAGCTTTTAACTGAAAGTATTTAGCAAGTTTATTTAATTTTAAGTCGATATAAAAATTTGGATATTGCTATGGAAATCTACGAATGCACAAAATAGTCCAGTCGGAGAAAACGTTCTTCACAAAATAGTTAAAAGGCTTTCTGAAAATATGAGCGAGTAGCCTGGTCTGACGCAGGAATGTAAAAATCTGAGAAAGGTGTTTCGGGATATTACTGCCGCTAATTAAAATTATTGCAATTGCTACACAAAAACAGTAAAAGCCTCTTCTAACTTTGATGATAACCTGGCAAACTATAAAGATAGCGGTAATGGCAAAAAAGATCCTAAAGAGAAGAAAAATTTCAAAATAAAAACTCATTTTCCGAAAATCTATCTCATTATTTATAATTATAATTTAACGCTGAAATGAGCCTCTGCGCGACATTTGATTGCGCGCGCCGTCAAAACCTGGTACGTCACACTAAACAATTCTTTCCTTAAAATATCATTTTTGAACTGCGCACCTCCCAGAACAACTGAAGTGAACTCTTGTTCGGTAACTGAAAGTTAATCTTTCAACACGACAATCGATAATCATCAAAATTTATCCAAAATTCTGGGTCTTCCCTGCACGTTAAAAAAAAAGCTCGAATGATTGTCATAAAATGCTTCTGCTCTGTGGAGCTGTTTTACATACATACTTAATAAATATCACTATAAATGTTTAATTAATTTTAATTTTTTTTTATAATAATTATAGAATTTTTTAAAAAAAACGGTTTACAAAAATTTTTTTTTTTTTTATATTTTTTGGGGGTTTTTTTTTTAAAAATTTTTGAAAAAAAAAATGCAAAAGGTTTAAAGGGACTAAAAAAATTTCCCCCATCAAATTTTAAAAAAGTAGATTCTCCTTTCTTTTTTGTTGCCCCAAACCTTTGGGTGCACCCCCAGTCTTCCTTTTTTTTATGTTTTTTTTTTTTTCATTGAATTTTTATCTTCTTAACGAGAAAAAAAATATAAAGGCAATTTTTTTTTTCGAAAAGTTCAATGACTTTTTTTGGCCGCAATAAAAGGTAAAATATTTTAACGTTTATTTTATTATCAATTAAAAAATACATCCGATTTTTTTTATTGAGGTTCAAGACGAAAAGGGGAAATGAGGTTTATTTTTAATGAAAATAATTAGATTTTACCCGCCCGGGGATCGGGGCCCCAAGAACCGTGATCGACCTTATAATGGGGTCCAGCCTTAATGTCACCTTAAGTTTTCTCCAGCACTGAAAAAGAACTAATTTTTTGAACGCAACCAGAGAAATGGCTAAGAGTACAAAGGGGGAAATAACTCCGTTATTTAAATCATTGATACCCCCCAAAAAAAAAAACCCCCCCCTTCCCAATTTAAAAAAGGCATTTAATTTGCCCACATGTAGCTTTTGGATAACCCCGATCAAAAAACATTTCCCCAAATTATTTTCCCTTTTTAAAACCCCCTTATGTCCCAAATTAGAGAACAAAAAATTTATCTTTAAGGGGGATTTTAAAAAAAAATTTTTTGTCCCGTTTTGTTTTTTTTAGCTTAAAAGTCCCCCCCCCAAAAAGAACTCGGGGGTTTTCCCCAAAATTTTTTACTTTTTAAAAATCCTACAAAAGCGGGAAACCAACCATGCGGGTGACAATCAGAAAGAAAAACTGCAACGCAGCCCCATACGTTAAAACCTATAACATTAAAAAAGGGAAACCATTTTGGGGGAAAAAACCAAAAATTTGGACTGTATAACCTTTGTCAGCCAATTAATTTTCTAAATACGATCAAAATTTTGGGCTAGACTTTTTAAGGGAAAAAAGGGGGGGGGAAAAGATATTACACTTATATAGAACGAAACCGTTTAAATTAAGTCCAAAAAAAAAAAGATAAATATAAAAAAAATTTGTTTAGGAAAAAAATTTAAAAATGGCTAATTGATAATTCCCAAAGGGAAAACAATTTTTTAAATTGGGGTCAGGGTTAAATAAGGGCTTGGGTTGATTTTGATGTTTTAAAGATTTTTTTTATGAGCATTTTTGATGAACTGGAAAAGGTTTGTCCCATGTTTTTTTTTTTTCATTTATTTTTTTTTTTAAAAATTTTTTTTTTTTTGGTTTGTTTTTTATTTTATATTAAAGGGTTTAAAATATATTTTTTTTTTTTTTTTTTTTTTTTTTTTTTTTTTTTTTTTTTTTTTTTTTTTTTTTTTTTTTTTTTTATATATATATAAAAAATAAAAATATATATATATATATATATATATATATATATATATATATATATTAAAGGGGTTCTGAGGGGAAAAATAAAGGGGCCGCAAGGGGCCCTTTTTTTTGAAAAAGGTGTTATTTTTATTTTAATTTTTTTTTTTTTAAATAAATTCTATGATAATTTAAAAATGGAAGTAAAAAAATTTTTTTCCGGGTTTTTTTTTTTTTTTTTTTTTTAGATTGAAACTAATCTTTTCTCCACTTTTGGGGGGCCACCTAACACTCTTTTTTCTATTTTGCAAACAATTTTTGGTAAGGTCCTGTATTACTTTTTTAAAAAAAAATTTAAAAAATTGTTTTTTTTTTTTACGTCAAAAAGGTTTTTTTTGAGAACCGTTTTTTGAGA
>JAHBCN010024688.1:0-11729 GCA_019359885.1 Listronotus oregonensis | reverse complement strand
AATTGATTGAAAAAAATCAAAAATTTCTAGGAATTTTTAAAATATCAGGTAAAATTTTTAATTGGGGGTTTTTTGTTAGAAAAATAAAATTTTTTTTATTGAGAAACAATAAAACCAACTTTATTCGTCGAAGAATTATCATCACACTCAATGAGTTTCAAAAGGAAAAACCAATTTTTGGAAAATTTTTAAAAAAGGGGAGAAAAAGGGGGGGGTTTTGCGGGTTAACTTTCCCCAAAGCCAAAAAGTTTTTTTTTCGGGTCACTCCTGAGATATGAGGCTTGGAGTTATCCTGCAAGAATATCACATTCTTCCGATTGATCAAAGAAGGCTGTTTCTGGATGAGTGCTGCTTGTACTCGTTAAAGCTGCAATACAAGTAAGCAGTGATGGTTTGACCCCTTTCCAAAAACTCATAATGGACAATTCCAGTTGCTGTCCACCAAACACACAACAAAACCTTGTTTGGGTGCCAGGAAGCCTTGTGCGTGTGTGGTACCGAATCAGTAGGCGATAACCAATGATACGAACGCTTAGAATTCGAATACAAGATCCATTTTTTCGTCGCAGGTTAATAACCGATTAAGAAATGGTTCATTAGCGTTGCGTGAAATGTTTGCTGAACAAATGGCAAGATGACTTAATTTGTTATCATTTGTCAATTAATGTGGGACCCATTTGCTTAACTTTCACATCTTTCCTAGCTGATGAAGATGCAACCGATTAGTTTAAGGACTTACATTGAACATTTCTGCAAGTTCCTGGCACATTGTCCTGGAATTTGCGTCCACAACCTGTCGAAGATACTCGTTGTTTATGATTTTTGGTCCTTCTGAGCGCGGTTTATCGCTCAAACCGAGATCTCCCAAAGAAAATTTTTTGAACCACTTCTGTGCTATTCGATCACTAACAGCATCAACTTCGAATGCGGTACATATTTTTCGCGCCGCCACTGCAGTTTTTGTACCATGTTTGTACAGGGTGTCCTACTTTCGTGTGTTTTACGGGGTTTCTCGCTTATGAGTGAAGTTACAAAGATGCGGTTTTCGCAACACCGTGCTACTTTTTTGTCAAACGAAAGATGCCGCAAACAGATTTGTCCTAGCCCCCTTAGTTTCTTCTGCACAGGTGTTTTTAAAAAAAGTTGTATTTTCGGTTACCCCTCGTATCTCAGGTATCTGATAACCTTATCGAAAAGATAAAAACGGGCCCCTTATAGAACTTTTTACGCAGAATACAGTGGCGTACTTGAAATTTTTCTCTGATTTACTTTCTTTGAGATATTAGCCAAAGTTGCACTTTTTAAAATGGAACACCCCGTATATTTTTCGTCATATTATTTGCCACACTGGAGCTTTCTAAAAAATATAATATAGTCGAAACTTTTTTTTTTATAAACAGCATGAAAACATGCAATTATTTACTTTTTAACATAGGCGGCTTTGGTTTAAATTAATGACAGTCAAATTAATCAACGTCAAATGCCTTCTCGCACCAAAAAATAATCTAGTAATATAAACATTTATTAACAAGACAATTTTACGCTAGAATTGTTCTTAACCTTAAAAGACAAATTTAAAAAACTAAACCATGATGTCTTATGCATTGTTGGCATAGCGTCCGTAGTCTTCTTAAGGGATTTTCAAATATGAAAGAGCGGGCTCGCAACTGTCTAAAGGCATTTTTCGTGGCCTCTCTTAATTTCTCAATTGTTTTATACCTCCTCGAGTATATTTTACCTTCTAAATATTCACACAAAAAATAATCCAAAACTAAGAGGTCCGGAGACCGTGGTGGCCATCGAATAGGTCCGTGCGTGGCTATAAATCGATTAGGAAAGTGCTGTTCCAACCAGTGTTGTATCACGTAAGAGTTGTAAGCCGGAGCTCCATCTTGTTGGAAATAGATGTCATTTACTTGAACCAAGGAAATATCTTCCATAGTGGTCATTGCTTTTTCTTGAAGGATTTGTATGTATCTATCAGAATTCAAATTTCCTTGGTAAATACAATATTCAATTCTTCTTCCCAAAATGAAACAAGAAACATTGAATCCTAACCTTCCCTGGAGTTCCCTGGGAAAAATAACGTGTTCATTTTCCTGGCTCCAAAACCTTGAGTTATTTCTATTGAGGATACCCGCACTGGTAAAATGAGCTTCATTCGACCAAATGATCTTCCTTTCAAAATTATTCTGCCTTTCACACATATTGAGAAACCAGTTACAAAACTCCATTCTCCGGTCAGGATTGCCAGGATGAAAATTGTGCACAAGTTTATACTTGTAAGGTTTAAATTTATGTTGTTTCAATATTTTTTCGACTTTTGTTTTGGATACTCTAATATTTTCTTCTTTTTGCCTGCAAGATGTCCTGGGGTATTTTCAACTGATGCCAAAACATTTATTTCAGCTACTTCATTATCTTTACTATAATTTTTCGGCCTAGGTTTATTAAATGACCCATATTGAATTAGATTGTTTTGTATTTTACGAAATATGCCCTATCAGTATCAGGATATCTATATAGAAATCGAGAAAAAAGTCAAATTTGAAAAAAATATTATTCGTTCTTCTAACGTACCTGTTTAGATAAAGCTCCGCCGCCTCATTGACGTCTTCGTTGGATAATATGAAACATCTATTTATATCATACTTTTCAAAATGTTCAAAATTTTGGTTTTGTGCCATATTTTTTAGATAAATGATAACGATAATTTAGGAACTAGGATTAAAAAATTCAATAGCAATCATTTGGCGTTGATTAATTTGACTGTCATTAATTTAAACCAAAGCCGCCTATGTTAAATAGTAAATAATTGCATGTTTTCATGCTGTTTATAAAAATAAGTTTTGACTATATTATATTTTTAGAAAGCTCTCAGTGTGGCAAATAATATGACAAAAAAATATACGGGGTGTTCCATTTAAAAAAGTGCAACTTTGGCTAATATCTCAAAAAAAGTAAATCCAAGAAAAAATTTCAAGTACGCCACTGTATTCTGCGTAAAAAGTTCTATAAGCGCCCGTTTTCATCTTTTCGAGAAGTTATCAAATACCTGAGATACGAGGGGTAACCGAAAATACAACTTTTTTAAAATCACCCTGTAGCGGAGAAACTAAGGGGGCTAGGACAAATGTGTTTGCGGCTTCTTTCGTTTGACAAAAAGGTAGCACGGTGTCGCGAAAACCGCATCTTTATAACTTCACTCATAAGCGAGAAACCCCGTAAAACACACGAAAATAGGACACCCTGTACTTATACAGTAAACAACTTCAAATTAATGTTTTATTGGTCGCCAACTAGCAATGTAACAATTTTTAGCAAATTTTTATGTGTGTGAGAAAAGAAGGACTCAAACTAAAGTAACAGCAGGTAAGAAACAATCGCTATCGATCAACAACATAAACAATATCCATGGCAATATGCGATATACAGCTTATGCACGAACTTATTTGGTTACCTGATAAATCTAATCCTAAAAAAATATAAACAAACAAAGAAACTGTGTCTATGACGATTCAATGAGGTATTTTAAACAACACACGGAGTTAATACCTCGTAAATTACTCCATGCGATAACCTTATTACCACCAGTGACGTTAAAATCGTATCGCGCATAACGTAACTGTCAAAATAGCGTTTCCGTAAATACTGCACCACCCATATATCTCTATTATGACGACGGTTTTCTAAGACAGGCTTTAAAAATGTAGATTCAATTAGGAAATAGAGCTTCGACAATAAAGGCACTAAAGCGGACAAACACGTTAATATATAGCGCATTTGGAGACACATCAACTCATTCTAACATGTTTTGCTGTTTATCAAGCCTTTGCTTTCTTGCGTTCTATGCAAATATATGCTAATCACAATCAGCATAAAACAAGGCATCCTGCTTTTCTTTATGCCAGTAATGGATGATGATGGAGACATATCTCATTTACATTATTTAAACGAATTTGAATTTTATTCATAATATAGGAGCTTAAAAAACAGAATGTTCTTTATTAATAAAAGAAAGGGTATTGTTTTACATGGAAAGTTAAGATAATTTGCTTTATAAAGTAGAATTCAAAAATGTTACGTTACAAGGGGGAGGGGAGAATGCATAAACGAGGTTTTCCTTAACGCGCTCACTAGGCTCATTGATATCATTAATTGTCCGTTAATGCCCAAGTTAGTTAATAGTTACGTTTCCTTGAAGGTGTTAGACAATGTAATGATTTCAATAACACTAGAATCTTGGACTTTCATTGTCTTTATTTGTTAATTGTTACACAACGTTTCGGTTAGTGATGTATCTCCAACCGTTTTCAAGTGATAACTAAAAACTATTTCTAAAAGCTACGACTTATATACTATCCCTTGTTCACCGAAGCTTGACCGAGTCACGGTTCAGCAACGGCTGCCAGATATTCGAAATATCGATGCTAGGCTTGCTAAATACATTTTTGTTGTTTAAAATTATTACAGCTTCTTTGAATTTTCTTTTCTTCCAGTGGGTTTCTTTATAAATAGTTTTTGCTTCCGACCATTGTATGCGGTGTTGTTTTGACCAAGCGTGTTCGGCAATCCCTGACTTCGACGTTTCACCTCGTTCCGTATGTTTTTGTGTTCTTTAACTCTAACTTCAAGTGGTCTCTTTGTTTCCCCGATGTATACCTCACCACATTCACGGGAAATTTGGTAAATACAGTCATTATTTGAAACATTGTTGTCCGGTCTCGTCTTAGTAAGAATACTTCTTAGAGTGGTTTGGGATTTAAAAGCCGTTTTAATATTATACTTATTTGCGATTCTGCGAATCTTTTCGAAGTTCCTTTAATATATGGAATTGTCATAAATATTTGGTCAGTCTGGTCTTGGTTCAAATTAGAGTTTCTTGTCTTATTTTGATATTTTTCGATTGTTTCCTTTATTAGCCTCTCACTGTATCCGTTCTGCTTAAGATCAATAGTTATGTTATCCATTTCCTCTTGCAGTGATTCCCTACTGTTACATAAGGTCACTGCACGATTATATAAAGTACGTATAACCCCCTGTTTAGTTTCGTTAGAGTGGTTAGAATTCCGGTGTAAATATTGTCCAGTGTGGGTAGGCTTTCTGTATACCGAGGTTTGAATGTGACCATTATTTCGTTTGACTAGAACGTCGAGGAAAGGTAGTTAATAGTTATTTGTGCGACCAATTGGGAAAAGCACTATTTTTAGTAACAAGCAGATGTGAGTTATGAAAATAGTGTTTCCCAAGGCGTTTTACACAATATTTTTTTCTAATTTCGAATATGATATATTTTTTTAAATTCAAGTTTAAAATTAAAAAACTTTTCAAAACTTATTGACGTTGTCAAATATCATACTTTTCATCACCAGTGGGAAAAATTTTACTTTTTGTAACTAGTTATGAAAACTAAGATATTTAACAACGTCAATGAGTTTGGAAAAGTGTCACTTAAAAAAAGGTATTACAGTTGAAACATTTATTAAATTTAATTAGGCCAGAAGGTTCCTGTCCAAAATAATCTTCTTTTCGGTCTCTTTACACATAAGGCATTCTTCAACCGCAATAGATATTTCATAAAGGATCTACCTGGAGATTTTAATGATTTATTTCTCCAGACAAAATAGGCCAGTAATACCTTTTCTGTGATATTTTCAATGCGTTTTTTATTGTACCAGTTCATAAATTGCTGAAAGACCTTCTCGTACCTTTGTTTGGACTTTACAGCAATAATAGCAGAACATCCTGCGTTCCCAGCATTCTCCAGATCAGGATCGTCACTTTCTTGCTGCAGTATATCTCACACAAAGTCGAATTGAACGAGCCAAAGACAAATCTGTGACAAATGTGATACTAATGACAAATAATAAATTTCTTGCCAAAGAAACCTAATATATCAGCCAGGTATTCTAAACGTGTTGGTGAAATGTCATCTTTGTTGCCTGTAGTATCAGGTGTACCGCAAGGTTCGATACTGGGTCCGCTTCTGTTTTTGATATACTCGGCAGATATTTTGAAACGTAAAGAGATTGGTTTTTATCAAGCATATGCTGATGATATTCGGTTAAAATATAGTTTTCTCCCTTATGAACATCATATTGCTGAGTATAACATGAACAGAGAGCTAAATATTATAAATGATCTATCAAGGAAACACAACCTTTTATTGAACCCTAAAAAGTCACAGGTTCTCTACTTTGGTGGGGTCAAGGCTGCTCGCCTTAGCGAGAAGGTAGACATAAATATTAATGGACAAACTGTGCCGGAGGCACAGCAAAATCGTTAGGGGTCGTAATAGATGGTGGTCTTAAATTTGATGAACATGTTAATTCCCTCATCAGAAAGGCTTACTGCAATTAAAGAATTATATATGCCAATCGGGAGATTCTGTCCAAAAAACTTAAAGTCATGCTTGTTGAAACCCTGGTACTTTCATTTTTTAATTACTGTTCATTCGTTTATGGTCCGTTTTTGACTTTGCATATCGGCGGAAGAATTCAACGGGTTCAAAATTCATGTTGTCGTCTTGTGTGTTCCCTGCGCAAATTTAATCATGTATCAGAAAGTATCAGGGATTTGAAATGGCTTAATATGGCAAATAGAAGACGGTTGCAGTTTGCCGTTTTCTTGCATAAAATTATGACCTCTGGCATCCTTGACTACCTGCGCGCAAAACTAATAGCACGCAACACCCTCCATGATAGAACTATACGCAATGGAAGTATGTTGGCGGTACCGAGATATTTGACGACTTTGTTTCGGAGTGGCTTTACTTATCAGGCTACAAATCTCTATAATAAATTACCAAATGATATTAAATCTTTGAGTGTTGAGGCTTTTAGAAGGAGATACCGAGCATCTCTTTTTCAGTCACAGTAGTTTTATGGAATCCGCATATTGTTCTTTAGTTGCTTGAATGTGTGTGTTTAAGTGTGTGTATTTGAGCATTTCTTAAATTTACTTATATAATCTTATTTTTATTTATTAGTTATATTTGCAATCTGTTTGCCATTTTTTCTTTATTATTGTGAGAACTCCAGCCTGTTAGGGTTATATGGTGGAGTAGCCGATTACTAATTGGCTAAATATCGCCCTAATATGGTTGGCTGTGATAGGGTTAATTTACAAATCTCATCTTATAGATGTAATATACCTAACTGTGTTATTATATCCTTATCACCTAATAAAAGACGATTATTATTATTATTATTATTATTATTATTATTATTATTATATACCTAACAACATATTTTTGTCTATTTTTATGTTCCCAATCAACTCAATATTTTGAGCGTGTAAAAAATTGCGTAAGCATCACGATCAATAAATTTTGACTGATTTCGGTTGTTTTGAAGATCTCGACTGCGTTTCGAACTCCAAACATATCCTCAACCTGGAAGGAATACTTACTGACCTTAATACTTAATTTACTTCAAAATCAACTATGTGAATTTACATAACAAATTTCATAATTTTGATAAGTCAATGAATAAATAAGTGAGTGTATATATAGCAGTAAAATGAGCGATTTTCAATATCAAATATCTCAGAAACCATTTGACATAAGAATAACTGTATGGGTCAGGCCTGGTACACTACCGTGAGTCTAGATAAATGTGCTAAATAAATATGTGCTAAATAAATACAAATTATAATTTCAAAGGGCATGTATACGACCATTAAATTTGATATTTTTAACACATAAATGGTACGCTAATGGTATTTTCCAAAATATTTTTGTTCGAACTCCCCCTACAGTTTTGGAAATAAGTGTTCTTTTGAGTTTTTTTCTGCTTTGCACTATATTTAAGAATAAAATAAACACAATTATTAATGATTAAAATGATAAAAAAAATACTTTACCACATCAGGGAAATAGTGGAAATAAAAATAGGTTAATTGTTTTAAAAAAATTCTTCAAATAATGAAAATGAATTTTTAACTCCTTGGAGTTGTTTAAACCTTTTAATCCCTAACATGCTTCCTACGACGATCAGGAAGTCTTAATAAATAAGTAATTAGATTCAACGACGGGTCCGGAAACTTGCATCAAATGCATTAACTCCGGGAATTTTAAATAAGGTTGGTTATGCGAACCCTGCAGATGAAAGTAAAGTCGCAGGACAGTTATGTCAGTAAGAAAAAAATATGTTGGTAGAAAAGAAAATAATTTCTAAAACAGTAAATTCAAAGAAATAAAATTATAGTTTTTACTATAGAAGAACAAGAGAATGCTAAATTTTTGGTAAAGTATTACCATTGTGAATTAAAATGGCATAAAGAAATCGGCTAGGAGCTCAGAGTCTATTAATCTAAAGGGGTTATGACATCGTCGAGAATGGGGATAGAAAAGTCCAAGAAGGGAAAATGAGGGGGTGTGAAAAAAGGGTCGTTAAAATTTTGTGCTTTTATTGTTTGGCGTTGGTTTTGTTATGTTTTTTTCCCAAAATTCTTTATTTATTTTGTACATTAAATATTAAGTTTAAAAAGAGGGTTAGTTACATTCTTTAATTGTATTTAATTTTTTTTGGATACTTATCTACCAATTACTTTATATTATGTTGAAAAAGACATGTTTTAAAATATAATTTATATTTTTTAGATTTGCCTTTTACAAGTTTAAAATTAACTGATGTAAACCTACCTTGCACTGAAAAAGTTTTTGTTTAGATTGTGTAGTATGAAGTGGACTGCGAAGAACTTGTAAGTAAGTTAAACTTTCGAGTACCAAATAAGAAACACGAGATCTAATTCTTTGTTTTATCTTGCAAGGGCTGCCAACAAACTATAAATGACATTTTTGTGTTTATATTAAGTAGGATTTTAATGATTAAATGATTTGTATGTTTTAAAATATGAAATGTAGTATACCACAAATTATTATTAAATAATACCACTAAGTACTGTGTTCTTTTCTTGCATATCTATATCAAAATGTAAAAATTTCAGTTGTTTTTTATTTAATTGTTGCAATTGTAAATGTATTGTAGTGTTGTAGTTGTGAAACAAATAAAGTTTAGTTTTTTAGCAATAAACCTGTATTCACATTTTTTACATAAAATAATTCATTTTATTGCCAAAGTGGAAAATTTTCTATTATTCGAATATCAAGATGCTGTCTGGTCCGTAAGTAAATAAACAACTAGTTTTTAAAAGTAACATAATTAGTTTTTAAAACAAAATAAATTAAGGATTAATAGACAAGTTTATATATTTATGAAGTAATACAAAACACCGTCATAAATTCCTAAAAAAAAGTTAATTTTTCTATGGCTTCCAGTATCTGATTTGGAGTTGGATATTTTGTAATCTTACAAAGATCTTCAAGATAGCTTGTAAAAGCCCATTTCTGATCCTGCACTTACAGAAAAGCTTCCTTCCTGTCTTTCTTCTATAGGTATTTTCACGGCTTCTGCTTAGACCAGTTGGCCAGTATAATTCCTTTTCTGGCAGGTCCCAACAAGAGCAACACGTAGTGCAACTTTTATGTATATTTTAATAGTTCAGCTAGAGAGGCCCCGAACTTCCCGCTTTCTTCGTTCCTTTATCCCTAGAGTGTCAAGACTATGGAATCTGCTACCTGCAGAATTTAAGTCTCTTGTGAATATACGCCCTCTTACCACACTTCAGCCACCCACGGGGCGTTCATACTAGGCCTCAGCCTTCGCGGACTATTCCAAGATAAAAAAAATAATTAAAGTCCCCAAACTTCTTTACTTGCTCATAAAATTTTATAAACGTCGTAATATAGGTGGGTGTTATTAAAGTAAAATAAGGTGTTAATAATTCAATATCGTGTGTTTAAAAATAAAGTAAGTACTCATAATTATAACAAATTAGCAATCATCAGTATTTTCTACATTTTAATTTTTTGCTCATTTTTAAAATATTTAATGTAGTAGATACCATTGAAAAGGTACGCCATCGTCGTGTTGTCGCTTTAATTTTTAATTTCAATACTGAATTGAATTACATTTATATTTTTGAAATATAAATTTTGTTCGTCGGTATAAAAGCAGTTTTTCGTTTCCACCTTAATTCTACGCCACTGTACGGCATAAAATCCAACATGGCCGAAATGGACCCTTCTTGACGTCACACAAGAGTTTTTCAATATGGCGGATGTCATAACCCCCTTTAGATTAATAAACTCTGGGTAGATCTATTTGAAGTCACGTGAAAATCCATAGGCGTCGAAATATAAATATATATTATTAATAATATAAAATTATTGGAGAAAGAAAACAAATTAGTTTATTAATATTTTACGTCTACCGTGTATTAACGAGATTTATTAGTGTATACAAAAAACGATTTTTAATTACACGTATAAGTTATTTAGTATTAAAATAATATTGGATGCACAAATTTTACAATTATATACAAATTTATATCTATAAAGTGTTAATTATTAACAATATCTTAATATTTTTATAAATCACAATGAGTAATCACTAATCACTGTCGAAATCGTCACAATTCGGTTAACAGGTGGCAAGACAATGTATTCATTTTTTTTTATACATGAGCCATAGAATTTTTCCATACATCTGTTTTATTTATATCGTCAACAGAGGTTCTTATATTACCTAAAACTGTAGGGTGTGAAGTTGGCGATTGGTTTAATTGTCGCAAAAGTTTTCTAATTGCAGCCCAAATAAGTTCTATTGGATTAAATATGCAATAATATGGTGGCAAACGAAGGATAATATGACCTGGAGTTTCACCAAGTTTATGATTGTCAATAAAATATTTCCGCTTAAAGTTTTGTTGTTTTATTTTGCTGACAGTGTTGGGCATTTCAATACTCCTACGGGAATGATAAGATGCATTGTTCATAACTATAAATGAATTATCTGGAATGTTTGCTAATAGTTGCTCCAGAAACTCTCATGAATAAGCTGGCAGCATGTCTTCGTGGTAATCAGCGCATGATTGTTTAATATTTTTGGCAGACAATAAAAGAGCGTTAGGAACAAATCCATTTGCATTTCCTGCATGTAAAATGATAATGCTCTTTTCTGTAGAGCATGGTGTGTTTTAACATCATTTATTGGAATCGTCTACCCAACCATATAAAACAACATCATGAGTGTTAAACCAAGTCTCATCAAGATTTATTATATTTTGCACTATCGATAATGTTTAATTTGTCGCAAATAATCCTGCCTTAGTTTGACAATTTATTCGGATTTCATTATAATCATGCGATTGTTTAATTTTCTGTGAGGAAAACTTAACTCTAATAATATTTGTCTAAGGGTTTCTGGGATTAATATTCATAATCAAAGCCTTTTAGTTTTTCGCTAATCAGTTTAAGGGTTGGCACTTTCTGTTTATATAAGTCATATACTCATATACTGACGATTGTCATCCTTTGTTGTTTCATCTATGTATTTTAGTTTCTCATGCGAATGTTTCCTTTTCACTTTATGATTAATAACAATCCTGCCTTAAAAACACGATATATTGTTGTTCGATAAATTTTTGTTAGCTCACTGATCCTTTGACCAATAGTGGTTTCATTGCCAAAATTTTTAATTTTTAAGCAATCAAACATGTTTTATTAATAATAATAATAATAATAATAATAATAATAATAAAATAATAATAATCGTCTTTTATTAAGTGATAAGGTGACAATAATAATACAGTTAGGTATATAACATCTATAAGATCAGATTTGTAAATCAACCCTATCACAGCCAGCCATATTAGGGCGATATTTA
>JAHBCN010024687.1:0-11763 GCA_019359885.1 Listronotus oregonensis | reverse complement strand
TATATATATATATATATATATATATATATATATATATATATATATATATATATATATATATATATATATATAATATATATAATATATATATATATATATATATATATATATATATATATATATATATTATATATATATATATATATATATATATATATATATATATATATATATAAGTAGTTGAAAGAGTTGCATATTAGAGAGCTCAATCATATACCGTTTTAAAATCGAAGATTTATTGTGAACTTTTAGAAATATGGCCGAAAAACTGAAATAACCGATTTTGGTTTTTATTTTTTTAAAAGTTTATTTTATAAATTAGAAAAAAATCTGAAAATACATTCTTATTGGAACTTTTTGCGCTTTATCTATTAGCAAATCCCTTAAAACCTTGAACCTGACCTGATGAAGCCTAATCGACTCCTTCATCGTAATCAGCGACCCCGAAAACCCTAGGATACCATCTCCGATGCCCGTATACAAGCCTAGACAAAATGTTGACCTGTGACACAACATGCAAATGGTCTTTGCACGTTGAAACAACGCTTTTTGTGAAATCAGCAAAGTTTAACAACGTCGACTGGAGTTATTAGACTAATGAGTGATCATCGGGTAAACGCCACGTGCAGCTGTGTGTGTGGTTTGGATGTCACGTTAAACTGTAGGTCTTGTCCAAATGACATTACCCAGAAGTGAATGGGGAATAGTGTAGAGGTGCCCTAAAATGCAATAACTGCATATTTTAGTTTTTGGACACCGTTGACGGAACTGGAACAAATATCTAAAAATCAGGCACAGTAAAAAAAGTCGTTATTAAGATTTGTCGGATGAATTAAGTTACGTATTGTTATTTTTTATTAATTTTAATTAAATATCAAAGTATATCTTGAATATGAACCAACGAATAGCAGCCGACAGCAAATTAATTTTGTTATTTTTTTTTACTTATTACGTGTTAGGTACTAAGGTAACTAAGACTACAGTAATTTTAAGTTATTGACTGGGTCGCTACATCATAATTCCTTTTTCTTTTTGTTTGTGATGTGTTTGTTTTTGCTTCTGCATATAAACATGTGTGTCACGATAAAAGAACGTTATTTATTAAAAAAAAGTTATTTTTAAGTATTGTCTCAGAAAATTTTTTTTATTGCGATCCACACAATTAAATGCCTCCCTCTTCCAAGGCCAACAGTTACCGCAGAAGTTAGCCCCAATCAGAATAACTTACATATAAAAGTAATGAACCGCATTATCCGGACGCTTTTTTTCCTAGAAACCAAAGTGATTAATCACAAACATATTTTTACAACTTAAAGTGCTATTAATCTTTTTATATCAATTTTTTTTTTTAATTAGGTAATTCTTTCAGCAAGCTATAAATTATTAACTACCTAAGCATCACTCTTCTTGTAGATTGGAACAATCCTATTTATTTTAGGCACTTTTAAAAAGGTGCTTGCTTCATTTTTTGAATGAAAAAAAACTGAAATTATTAATATCAGTTATTTTCTTTAAAAGAAAGCCGGGTGGGCTTACATGCATAAATACATATATTTTTACCATGCTTTTATAAGCTTGACAAATACATATGTACGTACATACAGTATATAGATAAGTATATACAGTATGTCCACGGAAAAGGTGTTGAATAGGAAAAACTTTTTTATTTTTGATTTTATCAAAAAAAGCTACTCTTGATAAAAAATTTTGCTTCTTCTTAGAGTAAGATTGGGATAGAAAAATTTAACATATTTTATACGCGGTGTTCAGAAAATTAAAAAAACTTAAAATGGTACAGGAGTAAAGTGCATTTATTTGAAAAGATATGGAAATAAGTTACAAGGAAAAGTTGTTTAAAATTAAAAGGTAGTCTCTAATACCAATTTTTGATAAAATCGACCCAGTTTTATTTATTTATGATTAAATTTATTTTAATATTAATTTAAATTTTAAATATCAATTTTATCAAATTTTTTGCTGTTAAGTAAGCATTGAAAGCTTACGATACTGCGGCTAATGAATTATAAAAGCGAAGTGCCAATAAATCTTGTCACTATCAACGCCTACTAGTACAAAAATAAGTTGTTAATTTGGAATTAGTTAATTGATAATAAAATAAATTTATTCACAAATAAATAAAAGTAGGCCGATGTTTTCGAAAATTGGTATTAGAGACTACCTTTTACTTTTGAACAACTTTTCCCAGTAACTTATTTTTATATCTTCTCAAATAAATGCACTTTACTCTTGTACTATTTTAAGTTTTTTTAATTTTCTGAACACCGCGTATAAAATATGTTAAATGTTTCTATCCTAATCTTACTCTAAGAAAAAGCAAAAATTTTTATCAAGAGTAGTTTTTTTGATAAAATCAATAATAAAAAAGTTTTTCCTATTCAACACCTTTTCCGTAGACATACTGTATATAAGAGAATAAATACCACTTAGTGTAAATATCGTAGATACTTAAAATATTATACGACTCAGATATAAAATAAAAAATACCCTATCTTTATCTTAAGTCATTTAGCCTTAGAATAAAAAAAAATTAAGTAGTTTTATCTCAAGGACGTTAAAAAAACAAGCTGGTTTTGTGTAAATTATAAAATTTATTGCGAAAGTGTAAATAAATAATAATAAAGTATAATTCGTTTTTTTTTGTGGTTTAGAGAATATAAAAAAAAATTTTTGCTGTGTGCCAAACGTACCTTTTTACTAAAATTTAATACCTTACCTTCCTCTATTATTAAGAAATTCTAAGTACAAACTTAATTAGTAGTTATAACATGGTTACCACCACTTTTTAAATTTTAAATTCCCCGACATTTTCAGGATTTCCCTGACCAAAAATGTTTTTTTTTTCCTTGAGAAAAAATAATGTGCGCATCTTTGATTTTTTTAAAGTATTTTTTAAGACGGATATTCAAACAAAAAAATAAAATTTATAATGTCTTTTATTACTATTTTATGGCACAAATTGACATACATAAATAATAAAATATTACCTACAGTGACTCACAGCCAAAATGATGCAGTTGCATTTAAAGTAATTTAAGTGCCAAGTGGGACCCAAAAAAATATTTTTAATAAACCAAATTAAGGAAAAATAAAAAATCACATGTTAGTTAAAAACGGATTTCTGCATTTTGACAATAAATTATTAAACAAGAAAATAACGATACTTTAATATTTGGTCAGCATTATTTAATTTCACAGCCAAAATGATGCATGATTAAATAGTACGATAAAATATGAACAATATGACCACTTAATGACATCTAAACAACTTTTAGTACTTTGTTGGCCCTCCTTAATCATTAATAGTCGCTTGAAGATGTTTTGGCATTGATTCCACTAATTTATTTGTGTATACTTTGGATATCATATTCCATTCTTCCGTTATTTTTATTTGTAAATTATTTTTATTTTTCATTTGACTTTTGTGTGCTCTGTTCTTCAAATGTGTCTAAAGATTTTCGATGACACTCAAATTAGGCGATAAGGAAGGTGATGACATGTGGGCAATTATTGAGTAACCATTCACGAACTGAGTAAGAGATGTGTTTGGGATTATTGTCGTGGTAAAAGCAAAATATTTCATTAATACCAAATTTTTCTGCACTAGTCCTAAGATGCTGCCTTAAGAGTCCATTCGCGCCGCGAAATTGGATCCAATTTGGGGTTGGGGCATAATGATTTTTTTAAAAACGGTTTAGGTTTTTGATAATTTTCAAAAACTATATGAAAGCCAACTCTTAAATCTAGGCTTCTGGTGTAATAGTTTTTTTAATTTGGATTTAGTTTTAATATTTCCTTGAGTGAAAGTCACCCTAAAATCGGTTATGTTTAGATACTATTTTTTCTTAACTCGACTCATATTTCAAAAATCCGTTACAGCAGAGACATAGATTATTTCCTTACCTTTAAAATGGTGTATAATTTATGTCATTTAATTGAAAAATAATTACCGAAAAACGTTATCTCCTGAAGGCTTGCATACCCACAACTAACCACAACATTGCATCGATACACCGAATTTGGAAGAACCTAAATAAAATATAATATTTTTAATGCGGCTATACGAAAATTGTGGTAGTGGGAGTTTGTTAGTCTCCGCCCACCTCCACGTCCTTTCGCCCGACCACTAAGGTGTAGCGTAAATGCACTCTTAAGATATTTAAATACATATACTGGCCATGTTACCCTCAATAAAATGAATACTGCCTTCCCCAGCAGATATAATAATAGCCCCATAGCATAACCCTTAAATTACTTTAAATACAACTGCATCATTTGGCTGTGAGTGACTGTATGTGTGTAAAACCCGAAGTGCATTTATGCCGAATAAATAAAGATTTTAACTGGTTTCTTGAATAATACTTATTAAAATATATGAGAACTTGCTTATTGCTTAAAACTTACAAATTAATAAAATGTTTTAATTTTAAACATTGTCCTCAATTTCAGCGTTTTCATAGTTGGTAGTTTCCGTCAATTGAGATTTCTTTTTTAACCACTTAATTTCTGCCATATCATGTTTTTATTTTAATAAATAATTTGTTTATTATTTAATTATATGTAATTTCTACATTAACAGATTAAAAGTTCTTTATTAATGGAAAACTCTGATTCTACTGATGCATTTCCATGCAAAAAATTCAAAACTATTTTAATAACGGCCCACAAATTCTCCGGTCCTCTGCTAGCAAACATCACCTCCACAACAAAACTGCAGAGGTTATAATTAAAATTATAGGGTGTTAGTTTATTTAAAATAGTCTTATCCCAAATTATTTCTTCATATGGCTATAAACTTTTATTAGCTATGTTTTCACTAATCCCGCCAAACTTAATCAGTTCTTGCAGCAACGAATGAAATCGACTTAACGTCTTTTTCTGGTTTTCCGCCATCAACTAAGGATTTAAAGAAGACCTTCCCTTAACAGTTTTAAATTTAAAACAACATCTCTTCAGATTTTTTTTTAACACCAATAAGATATATCTGGCAATCTTAAAGAAAGAGTTATTTGCTGAAAATAGTTTTCAAATTTTTGCCACCATAGCAATGAAACCTCATTTAAGTTTTAAAAGAAGATCTTTCAGTCCAGACTTTATACGCGACGAAATGCTCCATGCTGCTTGTCCATTAAAAATAAAATTTACTTTAGTTTTTTGGTATTTTTTTTACTAGAAGTATGATGAACCTTTTGTAAAATTTTAATATATTTTGCGACGTTTCCACCCATAAGATTTTTAATAGTCCTTAATTCTCTAACATACCCAGATCCTACTGGTTTTCGGGTTAAAGGTAACCCGGTTTAAACATTTTTGTTTATTATTTTAGCTTAGTTTATTAAGTTTTTAAAACACTGTTTCCCGTGAGATCATCGAAGTTAAGCAACAACGGCACGGTTAGTATTTTGATGGAAGACGGTAAACTAACAGTCCTGAATGGATGGCATAATTGGGGAATGGTTTAGAAGTTGTAGTTATTTGTGAAACGTCCGTGGTGACACTACCGCATTGTCTAAAATGTGACGTGAAATGCAATATCTGCATGTTTTAGTATACTTGGACAACGTTGACAGGATTAAGGAAATAAAATAGGTTAAATATCTAAAAACCCTGCACCTGCAATACCTAGTACTCAGGCTTTTTATAATAAGCCTTTAAAGAGTCACAAAGATAAAAAAAAACATGTTTTGCTATATTATCCTGTAAGCGCATATAAAATTAATAATTTTAAATTACAAATTATTGCAGAATAATATAAATTTAAGTTAAAAAAACATTTAATTTCTTAAATGGTTTTGTTCTGTTTCATCATAGGGATGACAGTGATCCTATAGTTTTCGTGGCCAAAATTCATTTTTATTTAATAAATACTTATTATTTATATAGAGCCTCCAAATAAAGCAACAGTATATTTTTAATAAAAGTATATAATATCCTAATTTTAATAATTAAAATGTATCCTAACCTTCTAGTACCAAAAAACTAACAAAAATTAAAGAAAATAACACCAAATTTTTTTTTGGGTCCCTAACTAGCTATATTTCAGATTTCAAAAATGGGGGCGGGATTTTAGATAAAAGGGCTATAATTATTTTTTTTGTAATTTTTTTTTCTTAAAGAAAAGTAATAAAATGACATAAATATTAAATAAATTTTAATTATGTAATCGTTTCTTTTCACGGTACAGGTTTGTGTTAAAAATACACCTTAACATGCGCGGAATTTAAGGAAACTATAACTAAGGAACAGAACGGACGCGCTTAAAATGACTAAACTGACACAAAGGATTTACGAAATTTCAACCTAATATTATAAGTTTAAAGTTATAATTAGCCGAAATCCTAACTCCGCCCTTGGATTTTCTATTAAGAAAACGGATTATCCTATACCATACTGTTATTAATTGTGTCACGGTAGTCTATTAACAGGATTTTGCAAAGATAAATCTAGTAATTAATTGCGTATTAAAAATTACCATATCGAATACAATACAGACAGGGGCACCCTACAAGGTATATAGCAATGGACCGGACGAATTTGCAATCGTCCGCTATTTGTGTATGCATTCTTTTTTGTTCAAGAAATAACAAAGTAACACAATTTTCAGTTTGTTGGGAATTATAAATGTATAAAAATTATTTCGCTCGGCGAATATAAGGTAAGAACACGTGTGTTTTTAAAAAATCCTTAACATTTTAAACCTAAAATGGATATTTATCAAATTAAGAAAAAAGTTAAAATTGTTCAGTGGTATTATGGGGGTAATACTTTACAGCGGGTAAAAAATATATTTGCTGACAATTATCCCAATAGGCCACACCCTGCAATAACTACTATTTCAAGAATTATAAATAATTTCCAAAAATACGGGTGCGTTTCTCCCAGAAACCATAAAATACAAAAGGTCCAAGAAGTTAATAAGGAACGGGAAGCGAAAGCAATTAATTTGTTGGCATTAATTAATGAAAATCCAACTTTGTTTACACGTGCGCTTGCGGATGAGGTTAATTTAAGTACAAGAACGGCGAGGAGAATATTAAAAAAAATAAGTATCGTTCATACAAAGTTCAAAAAACCCAAGAAATTTATCCTTAGGACAATATCAGGAGAATGGAGTTTTATGAAAACATGATGAATAAGGCAAATAAAAATAAAGATTTTATTCGAAACATTGTCTTTACTGATAAGTCCACATTTCCACTCCATGGTAGGCATAATCCCACTCACACCCGTTATTGGTCTCAGGAAAATTTACATAGGTATTTTGAACTTAGAACTCAGCGTCCTCAAAAGGTAAATGTCTAGAACATGTTATTGGGCCATACTTCATTGATGGTAACTTAACTGGTCAAAAATATTTGGATCTTTTGCAACAGAAAATAGTTCCAAAAATTAGACGATTGGCAGGTCCTCGATTTAATGAAGTGTGGTTTCAACAAGATGGCTGTCCAGCACATAATGCACGTTTGGTTTTGGATTATTTAAATAATACTTTTACAAACCATCTTATTGCTGAATTGAGAGCTACAATACCGTGGCCAGCTCGCTCTCCTGATCTGGCTCCTAACGATTATTTTCTTTGGGTTATGCAAAATCCAAAATTTATGATTTTCGGGATATGAATCTTGATGAATTTCGTGTAAAAATTCGCTATGTTTTTCAAACAATTACACCTGTGATGTTAAACAATGTTCGAAGAAGTTTCTATGATCGCTTAGGACATTGTTTAGCGGAAGGCGCTGGATTGTTTGAATACTTGCTTCATTAATTAATTTATTTAGATTTTTTTTTGTTTTTACTTAATTTTTTTATGAAGAAGTATTTTTTTAGTTTTTAGTTGGGATTTTTTAGAATAACATGTTTTCTTTTCTTAGAATCAAAACAATAATTTTATTATTGTTTTGATTCAAAAAAACTCTGATAAGCAATAGCGAATGTTATCTCCTACGTGCGTAAATAATTATGAAAAACAGTACATCCAACCCGTCCGTGGTTACAAAGTTACTGAGGATTAAACGAAAGCGCGCCGGTTGGTCGCGCGAACCTCGGCTGCAGTGCTTAGAGGGTAATCGCAAATTCGTCCGGTCCATTGCTATATACATAGTAGGGTGCCCCTAAATTAAATATTCTGGGTAAATTACTTAATAAATATCACATAACTGTGGGTTTTTTAATACTATTTGGTGATACCTCGTATAACAACACGTATTTTCGTTTTTCACATTTTATTAACAATCAGGTTGCTGGCAGGAATGCATAATCACTATAGTGATATCAATGGAACGTAACTATGAAAACTAAACCTTGCGATGATTTTTGTGTCCTTTTATTGTACCGCGGAAAAGAATCGAAAAGTCTGAAATTAACAGAAAGAATTATTTTAATATATAACGCAAGACTACTTTAGGGTTTTAAGACTCTTCACAAAAGTCGTTGGAATAAAGAAAAATTAAGGTTATTTATTTAAATAAATTATTTAACTAAATTAAATAAACCTACCTGTCTGCATTTCTATACAGTAAAAATATTTTTTTAATCCGTTACAATACTACAACTGCATATTGTTTACTTTCTTAATAACATATTATTTAAAAGTAAATATAAGGTAAAAAAATTAAAATTACCCACCAAATAGGTAGGTGTAGGTTTCAAGTAAGTGGACTTTTTACGCCCTCCACCGCGACGGCTCGGTCAATTGTGGCTCACACTTTTTTATGTTTCTCCCAACAGAATCAGACTTCCAACGAATCCGATATTAGATTGGGGGAGAGTTCTTACATCTCCTTTTACTCGTGTCGCTACCGGACACGAGCACAATATGTGTTCTGGTGTCCCTGTCTTCTGGAAAGTATGACGAGCAGGCGATTAGATCCGTCATGCCCTATTCTCCTGGTTTAGTGACGTGGGTAGCTACCAGGTCCTTGTTATAGGGACCAGATGTTCCTTCTAAGGCCGTTTCTCCGGCCTTTCCCTATGAAAACCGTTTTATCCGTTTTCTGTTTAAAGTCAGGGAACCCTTTTCCCTACAAAAGCGGTTCTGTCCGCCTTCGGTTTGAATTCAGGGATCCCTTCCTAAGCACCTGTTTGTTTGTGATGGATTAGCCCTTTCCCGTAAAACAGGCGCCTGTGACTTTAGGGGCACCTTTCGAAACGGATTCACTTGCTTCGGTCGGCGCACCTTCGTCTGCTTGTGACCTTGGGTGGCACCTCTCGAAACGGATTTATCCGTTTCGGACAGCGCACCTTTGTCACTTTTTTCCCATAAAAGCGGTTTTGTCCGCTTTTTGTTTGGAGCTAGGGAAGTAATAGTCCACCACGGCAGAGCCCCGCATTACCGCAGTAAGGCTAGATACTCTGAGAGATCGCCCTGTATCTACGAGGCGCCGTTGAAGACACCTGTTTAAGGCACAGGATGTTATTCACTCATCAGCACGGTATGCTAACACCTTGACTTAAGCCTTGTGTTTGTCTTAGCTTCGGATCCAGTTCCACACGGTGGCAACAAGAGTTGCCGATAACCAGCACTCTAGCGCATGTTCCAAAAGATTCTACTGGGTCCAATCACAACAACGACGTGCGAACACAGCGGTTGGAACCAAATAGGTATATGGGGTTAGGAAACCAAAAAACTGCAATTTACAATTGGTTGGTCAAATACCTGCAAACTGTGTAGACTGTCAAATATACTAGGTGACAAAAAATATGAGCATGTATTATTAATTCTCCTACTTTAATAATATTTTGCTAGCATGTTTATATTTAGTCTAGTAAATTTTTTAGGCTTATCTACGGCTGATTTTGCCAGTTTTTTTAGCGTCTTTTTGAACCTGTCCATTTAAAATTTTAACAATTTTCGCACACATATCAGATTTAACTGTTAAAAAAAATGTGTTTCAAGTCGCTTTTGTATTATAAGTGCAGGTGGGCTTACGTGTGGCAGCTGTAAAAACTGGAAATATTGGGTGAAGAACAAATCAAAATTTAAGTACCCTCATGAGATGTTATTAGGCACGGATGCAAAGAGACCAAGGACACAGAGCTAGGGCACCGGAAATCGTAAAGAAACAAGAGAGCCTTTTAAATTCGGACTTAGACTTTTAGCTTCCAGAGTTCCCCCTAGGCTTTGGCGATTAGGAATTAGTGGTTTCAACAACAAGAAAGGAAAGTCGGAATGAAAACTAAAAATTATTGTGTGGGCAGTGCACTCTTTTCACCAAACAAATTTCGTAGACAATTAAAAATAAATAAATTTATTGCCACATATGAACTTTAAAAAGCCGTCAACAAAAATAAATATACAGAAACATTCATTACATATTGTTGTTAATGACCACTTGTATTTTTAGTATTATAGTAAACTTATACAGTCCTATAGCAAAGCATAAAATTAAGGGGCAATACTTGTATTTGTAATTTTACAGTAGTTTGCTATTATTCTTTATTTTTATTATCTTTGAAGTAAATATATAAAGAATATAATTATTGAAAATTTAAGTCAAATAAAAAAAAATCGTAATAAATTAAAAGAAATAATTTTAAAACATTTTACACTAAATAAAAAAAACAATTTAAAAAAACTTAGAAAGTTTTACACCAAATTAATTAAATCTATGGTATTAAATGGTCTTTATTGGTTTTTGCCAAAAATTATTTTTTTTAATTCTTTAAGATATGATCACATTTTCTGACTGAATCTTTTTAAGGTATCTTATTTTATCCTACCTTTGTGCTACCATAGTCTGAAAGGCGTGCTATAAACTTAAAATCAATTAACACATCATACCACCTTTTTTTGTCATTTTAAATACTATACATATACCAGTCAAATAACCTAATGTCTTTTATAAGAAAACGTCATGAAAGCTATCAGAATTTTTTAAGTTTTTAGAGATTTTTTTTTAAATTTAGTTTGATTTTTTTGTTTTAATTTCATCTTGACTACGTCGGCCGACTTGCCACTGAAACGTAGATTAATATTTTTGATTTTTGGGTTTTTTGGAGGGTTTTCTTCTTTATTGTTGCAGGCGATCTGCAAATTCATAGGGGTCAATAGGGCTGAACAGGATCAGTACGTTATACCCCGGGATCTGGACCGAAGAGATCTCATTTTCCAAAAAGTAGTAAGGCGAGAATCCCAAAGAAAATAATCTGAATAATACCCCCAAAAACTTTTTGAAAAAAAAACGTTTTGGTGACAACTCAGTTACCGCTCTTAAGATATGAAAAAATTTAAAATCATATAAATGTTAAATAGTACTTATAATCTAATTTTTTTTTAATTATAAAATTTTTGAAAATAATTTTAATATTTATGACACGATGTTAAAAATGATAGACTATCATTATTTACATTTTAAATAATTTTGACTTTTCCTTATCTTCAAAATGATGACCGATTTGTTACATAACCAAAAATAGCTTTGTTTTATTTTTAAAAAGTCTTAGAAAATTATTTTTGTTGTTTTTTATTTGGCAGAAAAATATAGCAAATATTATTTTTTTAAGGCATTTAAATGGTATGTTCAATAATTAGAGACAAGAAAATTTGTGATTTATAAAAATTGTTCTATCATTTCTTGTTCCTTTTTAAAAAAGTGTGTTTCTAATATTTTTTAATCAATGTTTAGCAACAAAACTTTAATTCAATTGAATCAGTGAGTCAAGAAGGGTCCAAGTGACAAATTTTGACATTTCAAAGTGGCATAGCCAATTGGTTAACATGAATTTTGTGGTGATAGATGCACTTAG
>JAHBCN010024686.1:0-11740 GCA_019359885.1 Listronotus oregonensis | reverse complement strand
TTAGATTTGCTACGCGTCGGGTATCAAACCATCCACATAAGGAACAGTGGCAGTTTCTTCCCTTGTAATGTAAATAACTATTAAAATATAATAAAAACAATTTTACCTTGAGCTTCTATTTAAAATGATTTTGGTCTGACAGACTTTTATCTCTACATAAAGCTGCTATTTACGAGACTTCATTAGCGTCCAATTACAACTGAAAACGACGTCGGTCCTCGCCGACTGGCCGATAGGCAAATTTTTACAGTCCCGGCGTGGCGTTTGCCGAGTGACGTTGAATGGAACCAAGATGCTGCGCCAGTGATTTAATAAGAGCTAAGTTGCCAAGTACGAAAAATAAAAAAAATCGTTGTTTTTATCAGATATATGGTAGATTTATACTGCCAACTTAAATAAAGCACGTGGATCTTTAGTATATTTTTGTTATATTCCGGTAAAAGTTATTTGTTAAAATATTATTTATTTAAACAACAAAATAATGGACTGACTGGTAAAAGAGCAAGTTTTTAGTTTCTATACATTATTTCTATCTTATTGCCTGGTAGTTTTTAAATATTTTAGTACATGTATAATAATCTAATTACTAACATTACACGCATCACCAGTATAAATGGTGATGCGTGTTTGTGCTATATAAATAATGGCAACAGTTGCAACAAAGTTATAGTTGATAAAGTAATATATAATAAAATGTTATTAGAAATGATAATTATTTCATGGACTAAGAAAAGCCTAAAAAATCTATTTTTGCTACATAAAGTGTTTACAGATTTAAAAAAAAATAAGAAAAATGTAATTATTAAAATATTGTATTAACTCTGAATGACAGTGGTTCAATTTTACGCCGGACTAGGATTCGGTACAGAAATATTGATCTTGAAAACAATAAACCTTATAGAATCTTTTGTTAGCCCTTTAAAATACTTCCAGTTTAAGCTATGTAGAAAAGACATATCGACACATATAAAAAAAGTTATCAGTTCGTCACCGTTATTGGATTACTTAGGTTAAGAACACTATTATCGACAATGATATCAATACATGATGACCGAATTCCTTAGGTGGAAAGTAATTTGGAGATATCGGGGAAGCGATCTCCAATTCACTTTTTGTAACATATTAAGTTAACACGGCGTCATGTCTGTTGCTTTATGGATTATGTCACATAATTTGTCTTTCATTGAGGTCGCCAAGAAGTAAAGCCCTAAAGTTCTGGGGGCAAAAGCCTTTAAGTTTCCGGCATTAAGGCGAACATTGAGAAGAAAGTACCCTTTACCAACCAGCACTATTTAGTATAATGATATTTTTAAGTACCTAACAATGATAATAACGACTCGCCCTCTGTTATTTCTGTCAGATAAACAATATCTTGAACAGCACGATATGGTTGATAGAGGGTCAATTTTGGTGCCCTTATCGTGTTGACAAGAAATATCAAAAACATTACACAATTTGTCACGTTAACACCAGAGGATGAGATAGAAACAAAAGCCTTTGCTTAAGAAAAAGGTACACATAATCAGTACTCAGTAAATTCTTATTTTAAATAATAAACATCAGTGCTTCGAGAATAGAATTCAAGACTATGACCCTGCAACTATCTTGCCTACCATCGCTTATCTGGTGTCTCGACAACGGTTACAGAAATATATACAAACAACCTTAAAAGCCAACCCTCAAAAGCAAGATGTTTTAACAAATTGTCTGATCGGGCAAAGGTTAAAATTACGCATCTGCCTTTTAAGTAAAGGAAAGAAAAACAAGGTTAAAACTTCAAGATCTACTTTTTGCATTCTAAAAGACTAAAAAAAACTTGACAGGTGCTTCGTCTTAAACAGTCAAGACTGTTCTTGACTGTTCTGACTTAAAAGACTATTCGCTGTTCAAGAGATTTCACTGATCAAAAGGTAGCTTGATTTGTTCTTTTATCATCTAATGTACACAAATTAAACACAATATAATTTGGCTAGGTAGGCGGCTTAGCTTAAGCAATCAGACGTAATAATATGGTGGATGGAGTTAATCCGCTTACAAACGATTTATTGGTACTGGAAACTTACTTTGCTAAATGAGGGTTAATTTTTATTATAAGCAAGACAAAAGTGAACTACTATTACATAAATAATTAACGATATTTCTTAAAGCCAATGGTACATTTTAATATTCACGCTTTACGAAATTAACAAAGTTTACTCAAAATGTTCTGTTGTTTAAAAAACAAATAACCGTATCTAAAAACTTTGTGGCACTATCTAGGGAGCTTCTACCTCCAGCTCTCGAGAATCTTAGCCTTAAGTATTGTGTATTCTACTGCTAAGTACTATTCGCCTGTGTTCATGAGTGATTCTTATATTAATTAAAATTAAAAATTGGCGGTGAAAATGAAATGACACATACATGCCGACTAAGTAGGTAAGAGTTACTTATAAATGAATTTTAAAATCCACCCCCATGACTCACGGGCTAGCTGCGCGCGAAAAATTTAAAATTTAAATCCAAACTACCCTTATTGTAAATTCAATTTTCATCTTGCGGCTGCGCGACAGGCGGTTAAACTGTTTCATAGCTATTTTATTAAAAAATTAAGAAAAAACTTGGATAGTTTACCGTTGCTCTATTATTCTAGCATCTGGTTCCAAAGCCCTAATGGTTCATCTTACAACACAAGGCAGTCAGGAATAAGACAGCCAATCAGGTCTCTAAATCTCAGTGTCCTGTACTGTTTTTATAAGATAGACTGAAAATAGAATTTGTAAACAGAAGGAATACTAAATATTAGAAACGAAGTTTGGAAGATTAAAAAGAAGGGAAAGAAGTTGCTTAGTGTTAAGCAATCAGTGCAGGGTAGAGTTTTCAAAATAATCCAAGACAACATTTTGAGCATCCCTTGCGATTTACTTTTTTAAATGCAGCCACAGTTATTAGTTCATTTCAAACGTGTTTAAGTTTTTTACCTTTATCCAATAATATGAAAAAATTCCGATGAGAACACCGTTTTCTGGGATACATGTACATATACATTTCAATATTTTTACACCTTTTTATCGTTTTTGTAATAATGGTTTATTGTATCTTGCTTTTCTTTATTGGACAAGTCCATTTATAATGACCATGTGATCAACAATGTAGCAAAATGTTATTTAAATGAAATTATTAGAGAGATCAAAAAGGAGTTATCAAAAAATTCTAAAATCCAATATAGAACTTACAACAAATAATAAAGATAATGAGGGTGGCAGTGAACGTCGGATGGCAAAAAAAGGGCAATGTAAATGAGTAGTTTGTTTTATATAAAGCTATCCCCAAAAAACTCGGGATTTTAAAACTTTTTAAACGGCATATTCTCAGTAATATACAAGCGTAACTTTGCCTTAAATTAACTGCCTCTGTATCTCCTATAGTTAACGGGACTTCAATGAGGACAGGGCTAATTGGAAACACCCGGTTTATTAAGTTTGTTAATATTTGTACTATAAACTGGTAAAAAAAATGCAACTTGTAAAACATTTTTTTAAGGTCAGGTTTTCAAAAACTAAGGATCAAAAATGAACACAAACCTTAAGGTACGTTTTAGTAAAATCTTATTAAATTGACAAATTTCATTTATTAGAATACATATCTGTAACCTAACATATATTGTGTCTTTATTATTAGGTAACGCAAATAGATAATAACAAAAACAAATGTAATATGGGGGGGAGAATTTCAGAAAAAGCAAATACACACAAAAACAACATTTTGAGCATCCCTTGCGATTTACTTTTTTAATGTAGCGACAGGTATTGTAAGTTCATTCCAAACATGGTTGAATTTTTCAGCTCTATCTAATAGTAAAAAAATCAAAAATATTGTTTTGAACACAAAATCATTTTAATTTTCCCTTTATCGTTGAAAAAATTTTTATCGTTTTTTATGGCAATCATTAAAACCATGTGATTAACAATGTAGCAAACTGTTATTTAAATTAAATTATTAGAGAGATCAAAAAGAAGTTAGCGCGCAGTTTGTTTTAGATATTTCTTTAAATAAAGCTATTTCCAAAAAACTCAGAGTTTTAAAACTTTTTAAACGGCATATTCTCAGTAATACAGGGTGTCCGGAAATGACGATATAAAATATTAAGGTATGATTCTACATAAAAAGATATAATATGGTTTTTATTTAATTTATTAGGATCTACTTATTTAAATAAATTATATTTCTTTGAACATTTTTACGTAAAAAAGGTTCCTCTAAAAATAAACACAAACCTTAGGGTACGTTTTAGGAAAATGTAATTGGATTGACAAATTTTATTTATTATTAAAGATATCTATAACCTGACATATTATTTGTCTTTAATAATAAGTAACGCAAATAGATAATAATAAAAGTAAATGAAATATGGGGTTTAGAATTTCACAAAAAGCAAATGCGTTATAAGATTCCACTCTTTATGGTCATTACTCGTTTCTATAGGAATAAAATAACATTTCAGTTTTATACCTTTAAACACTTTAAATTATATGCTAAATAGGTACCATTATAGAAGCGTGTAAAAATCCTTTGCAGTCGTAAAATTACGTCTAATCTTTAAGTTTTGTTATTACGTACATTCTCGTATTATGTCCCTTCGCACATATAAATAATAAGCTTTTATCTAATCCATGGCTATTCAAATGGTAATGGCTTTTAAGAAAATTGTATTTTTTTAAAGGTTTAGACCTCTTATCGTATGCTTAGATGGATCATAATAAAGTGCGTAATTTATGAATGTAATAGGACAGGAATAAAAATTAAAATATGGTCGTTTTACAAAGTATGTTTTATTGTGTCAGACATAATGTATTTATTTACAGGAGAAGGAGCCTGAATTACGCATTTAAATAATAACACAGGCCCAGGTCCACAAAAAAGTGGTGTGTGCTGAGTGTCGGACTAAGATTTTATGGCGTAGTTTTTTCTACTGAACACGAATTTGAAGTCCGATTTGAGGATCAAACAGCAAAAAATCGAGAAAACCGGAAAAAACCGACACGGTACATTTACCGGCAGAAATTTGCTACCACGGAATGTTTGGACTACGACTACAAAAAACTGTGAGAGATACAAAAAATTAATTTAAAAATTTAAACCTTTTTGATAAGATAAATAATAAATGCAATATAAATAAAAATGTAATTTTAACAAAAAAAAATCAGTTTAAAATAGAAAAATATATTTTTTATTAATGTGATTTTTATATTTTTTTAATAATAAATCATTTATTTTATTTATTTGAATCCCAAATCACTTAAAGTTTGCAAAAAAAACCCACAAAATAAAAAAAATAATTTTTTTTTCAGAGGTATACCTTTAAAAGATCCTGAAAATTCCGTTTTTTGATTATAACTTAAAAAATCTTGCACTTAAACAAAAAGTTATATGACTTAAATTAAAGGTCTTGTAAAAATACATAGTTTATGTCAAATAAGGTTTCGTGTATCTTTTATAGTTTTTAAGATATTTTTCCGTGACACCCCGTATAAAAACACGGATCCTGATTTTACACCATTTTATTGCTATGGTAACACTATAACGTAACGTAATTATGACAACTATTTAACCTTTAACTGTCGGTCAACTTCTTATCTCTTTGAAAGACAAAACTAAACTGGCCCGTGCGGACTTCCTTCGCGCTTTATATAGTTATGTGGAAAAGAATGTAAAAGTCTGGAAAAGTCTAGAATTAGCTGGAAGAGTTTTTTACTACAGGATGCCAAAAAAGTGGAAAAGGGAAAAGCTAAGGTAACCTATTTTAATAAATTATTAACCTAAATAAAATATTTCTAACTAAAGTCCGTAACAATATTGAGGTTAAAAAAAAACGGTATCTGACCCCCAATTTTGAATTCATATTCGTGTTCAGCGAAAAAAAAAATCCAGAAAATCCTAGTCCGGCACCCGGCACATACCACTTTTTTTTGTGGGCCTATGTAATTGACCAAATTTCTAGAGAAAATAATTTTAATAGACTTTTAATAAAACGTTTTTACTTATTAACATTCGCCTTATAAACAACTTAAAAAATAATTATTATTACATTTAAAATTTGTTTATACAGTAAAGTTGAATGTATAGCTGACGCCTCTAATTAATATAGTATAAGGTCAGCCACACACACACACACACACACTCCGGAAATAATGTGAGTAAAAACTGTGCAGACCTGGCCTTAAGGATTTCCGGTGTAAGTGTTTGCGACAACGTCTTTTTCTTCAAACTGTGCAGACCACTGGCACGACCTAGGCGTTTTTTTTGAGGATTTCCGGGGTGTGTGTGGCTAACATGAGGAAAAAAGAATAGAATAAATACACTCATACGCACAAAAAACAGGCCACTACAGGCTCGCCCAAATTTCAAAGTTGGCTTGCTCGCTAACCGTTTATTTGATTTTAATGATATTTTTATAAATGGTAAATTGATTGCTCAGTAACAATGTTATATTATAAATAAAAATAATAGTAATAAAACAGAAATTTTATTAAAGCATATACAGTACCGGTTTATCCACTGGGCGCTTTGGGCGGGCGCCCGTGCTATATAAAAAAATTAATAATAAAAAATATATAAAAAAACCGTTAAATAATAAAAAAATAAAAATCAAGTCCGCTTATTAATAAGCTACTATTTTCCGTAAAATAAACTCATACGCTATACCACCCGGCGAACGCTCTCATGAAGAAAGTAAATCTCATCTAAACTCTATGGTTACATTAATAACAAGATCATCTTTAATTGGAGTCATAGACGTTGGCTTAAAAGAGCAAGTAGAACGGGTAAAGGTCCCAAGAAGAGTTGTTGCCACCATTAAATTACTTGCTTCTCAAGGTCTAGCTTGGAAGGAAATTACCTAAGTTGTCTCTTATACTTGGCTAAATTTGACAACTTCTTAGCTGAGCACCTACAACGGTATGCAAATAAAGGAAAAGGTTATAATTGTAGACTCTACCCCGGATATCAGCCATCAAGACCAGCTTACTTTTATTCTCCGGTATGTAAAGGGGAGTACGGTTGTTGAGAGATTCCTTGGTTTTATTCAGTTAGAGAGACACACTGCAGAGTATTTAACAGATGTAGTTATACGCAAATTAGAAAAGTTAGGCTTGGATATTAAAAATTGTCGGGGACAGACCTATGATATTGCGGCAAATATGTCGGGTCGTTATACGGGGCTTCAAGCAAGAATACGAGCTTTATCATCAACCGCTATATATGTTCCATACGCAAATCATTCTTTAAATCTAGCAATGAATTTGGCATGTAAATCCAGCTTGGAAACAACGGATTATTTCAGCGCTGTTCAAGGTATTTACACGTTTTTTTCGGCTTTTCCCATAGATAACCTAACTTTAGATATGTAATGGCTAATCGCATTTATGGCAAGTTTACGACCTCGCGCACTAAACAAACGCATGCGTATTGAAAAAGCCGGACCAGTTCCGGACTTAGAAATTTGTATGTCATTAATATTTTTTATATATTTGGATACTGAATTCTTTTATTTTGCGTTTCTGTACATATATAAATTATGTTAGTTAGTAATATAAACAATGAGGTAACAAAATTGATATTGCAAAATTTAAATAGAAAAAATAGGGGCTAAAAAAAGATATGGTTGATTTCAAGACCCAGTTTTTATACCGCCGTAAAATGGTTTGGAAACTGTTAGAATTAATTAAACGCGTGACTGTCGACTTTACACGGTTTTATGTCAGTTCAAAAACGACGAAGTTTGAACGCCTTCTATGTATTTAAAGGGTTTGCTTTGCTTGGGAATCAGTAAAGGGATCGTGTAATACACTGTCACCTGTCGTTAAGGAATGGGATTATTTGACTGGACTTGCATATGGCCGTACAATAAACGGTTTTTTTGCGAGATTAGAACAGACTTATAAACAGAAGGGTAAAAAAATTATTATACAAATAACGTTAACTCTTTTCTTGCTTACACTTGTTTTCGATAGCGATAAAAGGATATTCTAAACATCTTAAATGTATTTATACAAAACGAGCATATATTTACCAGAGGCAGCTTGCCGTTTGACATGCAGAAGAAAAGAATCATAGTATAATTTTTCTCGTGGCTCCAACCAACGTGCCGATAGATCGACGCGGAGAGACCGACCAATCAGCACGCAGAGCGGGGTATATATTTTTTTCACCGACCAATGAGCACGTGGGAAGGAGAAAAAGGTTATAACGCGATTCATTTTCCAAGCGGCAAAGGTTCTTCAAGGGAATATGTTTTATGTTGTAATCATACTTACTGACTTTTTAGATTAATGCAATACATTTTATGTTCAGATTTTTTCCATCCGAAATAAGTAATTACAGTGTTTTTTTAATTATGATTGTGTTACATTGATGAAACAAAAGTTAATTTACATAAACCTCAAGAGTCATGTTCAGTCGCATTCGCCATTTTTATTATTATTAACTACAACCCATCAGTAGTGAACCAGTATAAAAATCCGTGGCTTTCCCTAGCTGTAACTTCAGAAGAACTACAGGAATTAAAGAGCTGACAATGGATTATATGTTTACTTTTGATTAAGAAAACATCTAAACAAACTAATTTGTTTTACTGGTTCAAAAAACCAGTAACCATGGTTTTTTAACTAGTGTATTATATATTTTTTTAAATCATTCTTAAACGAAAATAAATAGTTTTTAGTAAAGTCCGAATTATTATATGTCTTTTAAGTTTTGTATGACAGAATAAACCTCTGACTTATTAACATATCCTATGCAAAGATATTTTTAAAAAAGAACTATGTGGAATATTAAAATTCCGACCTTAACAAGGAAATTAAAACTAAAAACTTCATAGTAATACATTTTTTTAACATAAGAAAGGGTTTTTAAAACTTTTTTTTAGAAAAATTTATTTGGTAAATAAAAATTAAAAAAACTTATCTGGATGTTTGACATGATATACAAAAAAAAATATTACACCAGATTTAAATTAATATATTACAGATTTAAAAATTCCAGTGTCCTCCCAACTTTTTTTTTAAAAAAAATACAAACCACTTTAGTCAAATAAAATCCATTAACAACATCATTTGAGTTCCTATTCTATAAAATGTTTTATTCTGGGAAATTTCCCCAAAAAATTATAAAAGTTCCCCTAAAATAATGTAATTCGTTAGTATATATATAATTCCTTTTTTATCCAATTCCCAAAATCAGAAGAAATGTGTGAAATAAATTCAATACATATACATTTTAGGAACGTATAAGTTTCTAAACAGCAATTGAAAATGTATTAAATTTGCCATATGAATAGGTTATTCCCCGAACCAGTACTATGCCAATTTTATCCTTTCTAAGCAGCAATAAAAAAATATATTGAATTTGGTATTTGGTTAGTTCGGGCTAAAACATTGTTATGATTATCCGTTAACTAGTGTTATTATTTGTTATTCACCATGTCAGTATTTTTATTAAATTTGGGTTTATAATCCCAGAATCGTGGTTTAAACAAGGTTTGCTAGCATCACTTCTGGAAATTACTGTATTGAAACCCCCGGGTTAAAGAAACCTTTTAGTATTGTCTTGCTTTCTAAAATATAAAACTTTTTTTTTTGGGGGGGGCTATGGGGGTAAGGTCAAAATTAATATACCGTGGAGGGCTGAAGTGTGGTAATAGGGAGCTTATTCACACGAGATCTAAATTTTTGGAGAGAAAAAAAAAAGAAAATTTTTGGGGAAAAGGGTTCCATATTTGGGGAATTTAGGATGAGGAAGAGGCGCCAGTTTTGCTCTTTGAAGCTACCAAAGGGGGAAATTATATGGCCAACTCTTGAGGAAAAATGTGAAAATAAACCCAATAAATAATTTGTTATATTTGTATTAATGCATTGGGGACCCCAAAAAAAGGGTCCTTTTAAAAAAGTGCTGTTATGTTGTGATTTTTTTAAAATAAAAAAATACAAATAAAGCCCTCATTTACATAAATCAACAATACTAACCATTTAATAGTGCACAAAGTATAATGGCAGTTAGTAATTAGTAAAAAAAATTTATTTTTGCTCGTATTTTCTTTTAATTTAATTTCAGTAGATAGGTATTACTAATTGCAATATATTTTTTAAATGTTTTTTTTAAATTTAAAAAAAGTAAATATAGGGAAAAGGGTGAACAGAAACTAGTCAAATCAGCCCATTTTTTAAACTGTGCTACATGTTAACTACTAATTTTTATGAAACTTGGTTGTGGGTGTGTGCACGTAAAATTTAGGGAAAGAAAAGACGTATTTCGTGGGAAAATTTTTTTTAAAATCCACAGAGCGCTTTCGGTAAAACCAAAACACAATACAACAAAAAATGAACTTTAAAAGAAATGAAAAAAAAAAAAGAAAAAAAAAGGGGAAATTTTAAAATTTTTTTAAGAATTCTTTAAATTTTTAAAATTTAAATTTTTCGTAAATTAAACATTAAATATAGTAAATCAAGATGAAGTGATGAATTTAATGATTAGTATGGAAAAAGGGAAAAACAAAAAAAATTAAAAAAATTATCGTCGTCCGGGGGCCATAGCAAATTTTAATATCAAATTATTACACAAATTAAAATAAAAGTCAAACAACATTAATATTTATTACATTTCCTTTTAAAGGGTGAATTTTTAAAAAATAAACCATTTTGTGGAAAAAGAACATGTGATTATGTTAGGTTAAGGGAAACCCGTTGTATGACGTAAAAAAGGATAGACAACCATTTTCAAGGGTATAGAAAAAAGGTGTATACTCCAGGTTATTAGATGTGGTTGTTGTTATGAACTGTAAATTTATTATGTTCAAAGGCTGTGTTAGAGAAAGAGATTAAAAAACTTTTAAAAATGATTATTTGTTTTTAAATTTAATATAATTAAGAAAAAAATTTTCTCCCAATAGCCGAATTTGTAGTAAATTATGATGAATGTGAAAAAAGTTTTGAAAAAAGGGGGCGCGTTCAAGAAATCAAATTGAAATTTTTATTTTTAAACTTTTAATATAACTAAGAAATTCTACTTTAAACAGGAACGTAAATTATAGTAAAATATGAAAAATTTTGATAATTTTTGTTTGAAAAAAATTACAAAGTGAAAAATGGAAAAAATTTAAAAAGAAAAAAAAAAAAAATTTTTAAAAGGGCCCCCCTCCTTGTCCTGACATTCCCAGGGTCTGCCAAAAACTCACGAGGGTTTGGGAAAATTGTAAAACAGATGTTAGTGGAGAGAAAAGGGCGGTTGCATTGTTTGATAGGGGGTTATTATGGTTATTGGGAGGAAATAGCGGCAAGGAGTTTTTGTAAGTAATCCCTGTGTTTTTTTGTTGAAAAAATAGGCCATAAATAGCATAGGGGGGCCCTAAATCACCAGCGCCCAGGGTCCGAAGCTACCTTAAACCGGCACTGAGCATATACGAGCCGCAATAAAGAGTGTATCTATACTAATATTACAAAAGAAAAGATTGATTTTTCATTTTTAGGCTACTGGACCATTTAAAAAAATTTTTACCTTTTGGGGAACCTACATTATAGCTTTAAACAAAAAATTTGGGTATTAAAGGTTTGGGAAAATTTTTTTGAACTTCATTATTTCCGGACTTAGAAGTATGAAAATTGGTTTTTATGCTTTTTAAAAATGAATAAAAATGTTGTTTTAAAATTTTTTTTATTACATCTTTCAGGTTTGGAGATGAAAGTTATGTACCAATTGAAAAGTTTATATT
>JAHBCN010024685.1:0-11722 GCA_019359885.1 Listronotus oregonensis | reverse complement strand
AAAATTATCGGTAATTTTTAAGTACTCGTGGTATTACCCCGATAAAACAACTAAAAATACAACTACTATTCTGTCCCTTGATTTTTTTTTAAATTTTGCTTTGCTTTCAAGATAAAAATTAAAACCGATTCTTTTTTTATACCCTTTTAAAAAGTAGGAGTTTTACTTTGTCTCTCGAAAAAACTCAAATAACGAAAAAGTTGTATTTTAAGTTGTTTAAACAAAAAAATTGTTTTAAAAATTTATGTACAATTAAAGCTTCTTTTTAACTTTAGGACCCTGCGTTTTTCCAATTTCGAAACGATGCATATCCGGACTTATTTTTATAGAGACTTTTTTTGCAAAATCTAACTGCTGTTAAAGATTTTAAAACTATTGCTCAAACACCCTGTATAATTATAAGAAAAATTTCTAGAACACACTTTACCTGTGTTTTGTAATAGAGTTAATGACTTATGTTCCATTATCTTTTAGATTTTTTTTTATTTTGTGGACATTTTTATGTCACTTATAAATGTTCTATATTTTAATTTTAAATAAAAAAACAAATTATTAGATTCCTTATTTTATTTTTAGTTGCATATTATGGGTGTCGGTAAAGTCTGAAATCACCAATTTTTGAGAAAACTACACAATTTTAAGAAAAGTTCAATCACTTCAACTTTTATTTTACAAGGCGTGTTATAAAAAATATAAGCATTTATACAGGGTGTTCCAAAAAAGAGATACATCATAAATGGGACAGCCCGTATTTTTTTCGTATTTTGCTTCTACGGTTTATTTCAAATGGTTTTCGTTAGGTGCCTATGCAAAGGGTTGTTTTTGCATGTTTTTCTATTAGTTGAGGATATGCCGCTATTATGTTTTAAAAAGTTTGAATTTAAACTAAAAACAATGCATCTTTCTTAAAAAACATACCAGTTTGCAGCAGATTTTGCAATTAGTTTGTAGGTATATAGTGTACAGGGTGAGTCAACGATGGCGAGGAGTAAGTAATTTAATGCCTTGAATATAAGATTTGTAGATAATGTGCTTATGTAAGTATTAGGTATATGGTTAAATAGTATGTTAAATTTTAACGATATTTTGAATTAGTCAGGGCACATCCATAAAGTATTAGGGTGCTACAAGAGTAATTTTTTTAAATTTAAAATAGACTACCTATACCTACTCATATTTTTACAGTTTTTGATTCTATTTATTCATTTCTAGAAATTCCTATACTTACTTCATATTCTATACCCAGAAAGTTACGTAGTTATAAGAATATTGCCATTTAGGATGGTTTGGGTGTACTTTATTATTATTGAAAAAGTTAAAAATTTGTAAAAAAAAATTGAGAATGAATATTGCTAGAATTAAACATTGGAATTAATAATGTAATGATAAAATATGTGTGTTCCATTTAAAAAAATATGTCTTTTTATTACCACCTTGTGAACTGTTCAGATATAAAAATTAGTTTAAAAAATGTGTAACATGTACCTTAAAATAAAAATCGACGGGTTCAAGCATTTTTCTGAAACTTCCGAACTAATTTTTATTGAAATTATCCTATACATTACTAATGCACTAATATATTGAAATTAATTTAATTAAAATAAACCAAAACAACTCGAGATAAACGAGACAAAACGAGACGAGACGAGACAAACCTTTGTCTCGTCTCGTCTCGAAATATATTATCTCGAAATTTCGAGACGAGACGAGACAAGGCTTTATCTCGTCTCGTCTCGTCTCGCGGCAACCCTACCAAAAAGTAAACTTTAATATTGGATCTTAAATAAAATACTGCCATGACAGGGTCACTTTGTAAGATCCTAGTATTTTTAACGAAATTGTGGTTTTCTTTATATTTATTTTTTCCTATATTATGTATTTTCTCTTGTTTAGGTAATAAGTTTGTTTTTTTTTAATTGTATAGGTACAGTTTTCCAAAGTGGGATGTAAGACTAGCCGTTCCTGCGGACAAATCTCGCCTTGGCTAGACTGTCGTTTATTAATTTCATTTTTTTTTATTTATAGTTTTAATGTCTTCATTAATTTTATGTACTATTTTAAATTGCTTAAGAAATGACGTTTTATTATTAGTCTTAAGGATAGCGTTGTGGTTATAATAATGGCTCCTGTTAATAATTTTCCAATGAAAGTTTTTTTGCGCGGGATACTTAAGACTATTAAAATCTGTCTAGTATAAAAGTTTGGTCTTGGGACATTAAAAAATATTACAATTATAAGTACATTTCTCGACAATCAAAGTATTATGACGGTGCTGTGATACTTTGGTTTTTAAAAAGATATTCGATGTTGTCAATTGGGATTTACTCATAGCTACACTGAAGATTTACAGATCATGGAAAACACTGATTTACAACAATACTTGTGGCTTTTGCGGAAATAAAGTAAATATAAATATGGATAAAACAAACACATACCATTTAAACAAAAAAATAGAGTATTGCATAACTTATAAAATTAAAATAAAAAACTAAAATATAAAAAAATGAATCACCTGGATTTAATTGTGGATTAACAATTTAATTGGGATGGTCCAATAGACCCCATGGAAACAAACATTTACTTACTTACTGAAGCATTATACCAGAGTTTTTTGAACGTTATAATGCGAAATATCTATTACAGATATTCCAAAATTTTATGAAAATTTGGTGACGTTGGGGATACAGGAAGGGAACATATTTTATGTTATTGTTGACATTTTTCCTTCACCCCCTTTAAAGGGGATTACTTGGAAATTTTAAATGGAATAATGTGTTTTTTACTTTAAAATAGGAATTAACGTAAAAAAGCAATTACAATAAAAAATAAAATAAAATAATTTAAAAATTAATGGAAGATTTTAACTGGAAAATTTGTAAAGACTTTTTTAATTTAGCCAAGAATTTTGACGTGTTATTTATGGAAACTCATCTAAGTCCAATTGAAATCTTTGATTTATTTTCAAATTTACTTAAACTATCTTTAATCATAATTAACCAGTAAATCAATTTAAACTACTTTGCACACACATTCAGTGTTTTATATAGATTTGTATTTTAAAATAAAAGATACATTATTCGATTAGACATTTATTAAAATCACCTAAAACATATACCTCGTAAGTGCCATTATTAACGAAAATAATTTTTGGCCAAATTTTAAAATTTGGAAGTCCAGGGACAATTTTGTAAAGGTCGTAAATCAAAATTGTTGAGGAAGTTGCACATTTTTTTTATTTTTTACTTATAAAGTTTCTAAAACTATAAAGTATCAATTGCCATATATTTTTTTAATTTTCAACTTACTCTTGTTCTATAAAAAAATGTTGAAATTCAAAATAATTTTCTTCGCGCCAAAACGCAGCTCGCAAACAAGGATAGCTTGCTGTGACGTCACGATCCGGTATCGGTCAAAATGACTCTCTGTCACACTCTCTGTTTTGCTTGTCATTTAAGCGGCATCAAGGTGATTTTGTTTTATGATTTTGTTAGTTGGGCGTGTTTCTTGAGTGCCGTTTTTATTTGCTTTCGTTGTGCTAACAAAATATTGTTCTGTTATAATTGTTTTAAAAACTACACTTCATTTATTATGACTTCTACTGAAGCTGGATTTGTCCAAGGGCAATCTGATAACTTGCCAAAAATTAATTCATTTTTAATGTTTACATTTTTGCTGAGTTAAAAGGAGTAAAAGCTACAATGTATGTATTCAAAATTAAACATTATTTTAAAGTAATAATTTATACGTAGTGCAGTGCTGTTTTATAAAGTAAAAGTAAAAACTTTGGTAAAAAGATAACCTCAAAACCTAAATAATAGATTTTGTAAAATAATACCTTATCTGTCTTACCGAAGGGATCTTATTAAAATAGTTTTTTTCCACTTTGTATGTCTAATTATTAAATAAAAACCGAGAAAATGATATTGAATATCTCAGAAATGTTGTCTGTTTTTGAGGCAAGGCAAATATTAGGTACTTACATAAAAATGATCTTCGCAGATATGTAAAGTAGATTTTTCACTAACTGGACTTTTCTTCAAATCCCTCTTCATCGCTATACACCATTTCTTTCGTATTTTTTCATCTTTTGGAACGTTAAAAAATAATTTGTTGGGGCCGGTTTTTGTTGTGGAACTACATAATGGCACTACACAACATTTATAGTATTTATGTTCCGGGCCTCTTAAATCCTCTGTTAAATCCATGTTCTCGTGTAAACTTTAAACCGGCTATCGTCACACACTAAATCAGGTTGAATATTAATATATAATTAAAAAACTCGTCTTTAGGTACACTAAATTGGCCACAACCCGATGTAAACACAAACGGAATAACCAATGATTAAATGGCAGCGCTTGGGCCAAGCGTGGGCCGACATTTTGTTTATCGGATCTTGACGTCACATGTGGCTTGATTAATCAGAGAGCGTTTTCATTGACCTTGTAATATGTAAAATTTAAATAATTAATTATTTAATATTCGCTTAGTTTTTAAATATTTTACAAGCACATATCAACTTTTAAGGGCATTTACTGAATTTTAAATAGGTTTTCAAAAAAAAAAAAATGCAACTTCCTCATTAACTTCCGTCGACTAATGCATTACACAAGTTACTAAACTTTAACCAATGGGCCATTTATTAAAACTAAAAACTTTTAAAGTTTTCAAAAAAAGAAATTAAAACAAAAAAAGTAATTTAAATATAGTATAGGAAAATCAAACTTATAGCCATGATTTAGGTAATAATTGCAAAGATAAACGCTTAGCCATTGCAAAACCTACTAAGGCAATGCAAAGTACCGTAAATGCAGCTTCGTACACATCTCATAAGGTTGTAAAAGTGCTAAAAATATATACTTTTTGACTTCATTTAGTTGGCATTTTGTATTTGCGGTAGCAGACCTTAAGAAAGATAAGAGTTCTTAAATTTATATAATATATACAGGGTGCTGCAAAAACATATGCCGTTGCCTAATAAGAGTTTCCTCAGCCAAAACTGAGACAAAAATGATATATAAACATAGTTCCAAAACGGCCCCATGTTTAAGAACAGGTTGTAAAAGGAAAAAAATATGGGATTTTTTCTTTTATTTTTAAACCGTGTTTTTCAATTTTAATAAGACATCGTATAGTTAAAACACTGATCAGAATACAGTTTTTGATGATAAACTTTGGTTACTATTATGGAACAGAGCCTTAGGTGCGGGCATTTTTTTTTAAATTTTTACTATTTTTCTTTATAACTTTTTGGTATTAATATTACTGCTAATGTAATACACGATACTTTTTTGTGCTTAGTTTTACATAAAAAAAAGTACTTTTGGATAAACTCGATAAAATTAAGGGATTTCGAGGTATTCTAATTTTAAACTTGCAAGGTACGGAAAGGAGGATTTTTAAAATTAACAGTAGTACTTATTAAAAAAAATAATAATAAAAAAAAACAATATTAAATGCATGTATTTAAGCAGGGGTTGGATATTTTTAACACTTTTTGTGAAAGTTACTATTATCTATAATTTTAAATGTTACTTTTGGGTCCGGTGTCGTTTAGCTTCATTAGATTTGAAAAAAATAAATTTTACAGATTAAAAAAACACATTTTGTTTAGTAGATTTCTAAAAAAAAATCCGGAAAAATGCTTTTTTGCAGAGAAAAATAAAATTAAAAGTCGAAAAAACACTATGTTTTTAGGTTAAATAAGGGCCAGAATTTGCGACGTTGTCGGATAAAAAAAGGATTTAAACTTACCTTTAAAGCATTATGAATTTAATAAAAATACACAAATTACAAAAAAAATAAATTAAATGAGGTTATTATCTGGAAGTGAGGTCCACCCTATTTTTGCCTATAAAAAAGTAAAAAATTAAGATATTAGATTTTTTTTTTCATATTCTTTGACGGCGCATTTATGATAAAGAAATTTTACCATTTAACGAGGAAAACCTAACGACAACTAACCAAAAACTAACCAGTACTAGGTAATAGTTTGGAAGTTATTGTTTGTTAGTTCTGGTTAGTTTTTTCTATAAAAAACTTTATTTTTGGTAAATGGAAAAAAACAACCCTCAATAATAACAATCAATTATTAGAAAACATCTGGCAACATTGCTTATTCAAGAAGGGAATAGTAAACAAAACGACATCGTATCATCTCTTTTTGTAGGTATTCTTTCTCACTTTTTTTATGTTAGTCGGCCATATTACTTTACTATATTTTATATGGAAACTAAAGAAATTATTTTATTTTGTAATAATGTAACTGAAAAATGATTTTGTAATAATAAGTGAAAAAAATATATATATATTAAAATATTGCTGTTTAAAAATGGAGCTTAAGTTTACCGAAGCCGTTACTTCTTTTGCATCGCGCAACTTTAAATAACCTTTTATCTGTAAAACTAACTAAAATAAATAATGGTAAAAAAATGAATAAAATTGCCCGAATCTACTCCACTGTTAATAATAATATTAAAAGTTTATCATTGGAAAGTATATTTCCAAAAATATTTTAACGCTTACATTAAAAAAGCCGATTTAAAAATAAAAGGAAATATCCTTTTAAGAATTTTTATTTTACACCCTATACCTTAAAAATTGGACCCTATTGAAGCTACGTGTATACAACATTTTTATTTTATATTTTGCCAAGAAATCTTCCATTTAGAAATGGCATATGTTTTTTGAATCACCCTATCATTTAGTTTATTACTGTTTAGACATTGTTTTGGTAAAAAATAGATAGTTCTAAAAAAAATTTTACTTAAAAAAACCATAATTAATCTATTTGTAAATATATATAACCTTTATTGAACTGGGAACACAGTCATTTCTAAGGTTTTTAAATGACCCGGAATTTTTGACAGGCGGAACTCTTTATATCAAACTTAATTTTGACCGAACATACTTAAAATATTTACTATTATAATATTTATAATACTGTTTTATATAAAATAAAAAAAAAATGGTAATTGTCTAGAAAGTGGCCGCAACTCCGATTTTGACCAAAAATTGGTATACGGGGGTTTTTTGGGGCGCTGATCACGAATCTGAAAACCATTTTTGGCGGAAACGTTTCGTTTTCAAGATATCCATCATCTTAACCTCATTTACACTATTCCTCCTTCTTTTTGTACAGAATTCTTGATTTTTACACTAAATTGAAACACAATAGTTGATAAACACCTTTTAAAAACTTGTTTTTGTATTTATTTTATACCTATTTTTCATTTAATTGTAAAAATTCACTTTCAAACGCCGCAACCAGGTATACAATAGGGAATCATGGCCGCCCCGTTTAAAAGTGATACTTGGCAATTTAATGAAGAAAAAGGTGTAAAATGAACATAAAAAAAATTTCTAAAAGGTGTTTATAAAATATTGTGTGCAACTTTAGTGTAAAAATCAAGAATTCTGTACAAAAAGAAGGGGGAATATAGTGTAAATGTGGTTAGTTTGATTTCCAAGTTTGATGATGGATATCTCGAAAACGAAACGTTTCCGCCAAATATTTTTTTTTCAGATTAGTGATCAGCGCCACAAAAAACCCCCGTATGCCAAATTTGGTCAAAATTGGAGTTGCGGCCCCTTTCTAGACAATTACCAAAAAAATAATTAAATGGTTAAATCCTTACCTTTTAAAATATTCCGCTGCCTGTTTATAACAAATCCCAAAAAGTATTTTTAAGCTCTTTGTCACATTTATTACTAATAGCAAGCACTATAACTACAAAACAGCACTATTATTAAAATATTTAGCACTTAAGATTACCTAAACACTGTCGCTACTTAAAATTTAATGGTAATCCTAAAAACTACAAGAATGGTTTAGTTAATGAAAATGTTAACTCAAGTTATTGTTAATATTAGTAAACACAAGTTTTTTGGCATTGGAGATCTTGGTTTACTCAACCGTCGCACTTTTTTTATACAAACATTTTTAATGTTTTTTGGAGAGCAATATTTTATCTATCCAATGATAATTAAAATTATTGTTCGACCCAGGTTATAAAAGTATTTATTGTCCGACAACTATTTCAAAGTTGCGTAAAAAGCGCGGTTTTTTAAGGGTGAGTTACGGAGACCAGCTTCTGCGACTTTTCCACGCGCGAAACTAAACCTCTTTAGCTTTCATTCATGCAGGAGCTTTAAGTGGCGTGAATCGTGCAACTCATGCGCCTCTCGCGGACTACGTAACAATAACCTTTACCTTGTATACCGTTTTAACTAATCACTTTTTGCTTTTTGTTAAAAAAATTATCGCTAATATTCAGGTATTTAAACTGCTTGCTTAAAGTATAAGGCTTGTAGACATTTTTATAATAAGTAAATTTAAAATTTTTGGCTTAAGTTATGTATTGTCGCAGAATTTCTTTTTGCCAGTAATTGACAGAAAAAGTCCATTTTTTTAATTTCTAATATTATTCCGCCAAGAGCATTTTTATTCCTAAATTAAATTTGATTTAGTTTTAATGTTCGAACTATGAAAAGAGTTGCTTGACACAAAACAATGAAAGATACTAATAATTAGGTTTCTATAAAGTATAAAAAAAAATTTTCTATAAAGTATAAAAAATCTACATAAATGAATAGTGCTGGAGAAAGATAATAAAATAATTTCGTAAAAAAATTATTGACAAAACGTTATAATAAATTTATTTTTTGCTGAATAACGTTAAATCGTTTTATTTGGATGCTAGTCTATTCAAAACGCGGGACTTGGGTGCCCAATTTCGCTGCAAGTGGTGATTACCTCCAGGGTACGTTTTTTGGGTCGCAATTTTGATTTTGGGATCCCGCACCTTGGAAATTCTGGCATCACCTCTAAAAATACAAAAAATACCCTTTTTAGGGGTTTTTAACAAAAATCTTATAAATAGCCTATAAAAATGGTTTTTAGGCACCTAGAAAATACTTCCAAGGTACGTTTTTTGAATCGCATATTACGAATTTGGGGGTTCCGAAACACTTTACCCCGGGAACACCCCTAAAAGGGCAAAAAAAGGGGTTTTTTTTTTGAAAATAATCCCATTAAAAATTTATAAAAATTATTCAATATTATTAAAAATATGCATTTTTCATGACATTATAATGATTTAAGTTTAAATTAAACTTTAGGGTAATTTATTGGGGAGTGAAACAACCCACCATCATGCCTAAAATATCGTACATTTAAAAAAATGCAAATAAAAAAATGTTGTGCTTTTTACCTAAAATTTTGAAAAAATAACCGTTTCACTACTAAAAAAAATGTTTTCCCCCCTAAAAGATTATAGGTACCCCTCGCACCCCTTTTGGAGTCTTAGAAAATATCCAATTCGAATTAAAAGTAAAACAATAAGTTAAAAATAATTTCTTTTGTATTTGTCTTTATTAAACCAATCATTTTAAACTAATTGTTGTTATTTTTATTCAAATCAAATATTTTCTAAGCTCCCACAAGGGTTACAAGGGTACTTATAGTCCTTTAGGGAAGGAAAATATTTTTTGGTCGTAAAATGGCTATTTATTCAAAATTTAAGGCAAAAAGCAAAAAAAAATGTTTGTTTTTTTTACAATATTTTAGGTATACTTGGGGGTTTTTTACCCCAATGAATTACCCAAAAATTTAATTTAGGTTTAAATTACTATAATGTCATAAAAAATACAAATTTTTATCGATATTAAATAATTTCTATAAATGTTTCATAAGATTATCCTTTAAAAACCCCTAAAAAGGGTTCTTTTTGCAGTTTTAGGGGTTCAAAGATTTTGGGACCCCCGAATTCGAAATTAGCGTCCCAAAAAATGTACCATGACAGTATTTTCTAGGTGCCTAAAGAGCATTTTCATAAGTTTCTTATAAGATTATTGTTAAAAAGCCCATAAAAAGGGTGTTTTTTGCATTTTTAGGGGTGATGCCAGAATTTCCGAGCTGCGGGATCCCAAAATTCGAAATCAGCGATCCAAAAAACGTACCTTGAGGGTAGTCTCCACTTGATGCGAAATTGGGCCTAGGACCTACGTTTTACAGACCTCTAGTTTGTGCAGCAACGTTTGTTTTTTAAAAGCCTTTAAAATAAGCTTCATATTGACCTAGGGTTCCATTTAAGATTTTTGTATGCAATCCCCTGGTGCAACACTTGCAATGGCGAAAAAATTGTAAAGGTATGAAGAAGTAGATTTTTGTACGTATGCATTAGCCAAAACTTGCTTCCTCTATATTTACTAACTTCGGAGATATTAGCCCGTATAGTTGGATTATTTTTAAAATGAAAATTCGGTGCCCTTTGAAAAGAAAAAAAATACATAAAAAGTACATAAAAAGGATTAATTTTTATTGTCGGCCGCCTTTGCTTTTTATATGGTCTATTATTAACAGACACGTGCGGGAAGCGGCACATCATAAAATGCAAAGGCGGCCGCAGTTAACACCAAACTTTTGTGGCTACTTTTTATGTTTTTTTTCTTTCAAAGTAAATTTTTATTCTAAAATTGATCCAACTATACCAAGACTTTTTAACTTAATCTACAGCCTAATTGCCGATCTTTTTGGCTATTTTGGCATCCAACTAACGAATTGCGGGCTTATGTGAGGCAGGTGTGTGAAATGGGAGAACAACAAATCGATCTTTTATTACTATTTTAAGATATTATTAGGCATGGATCCAAGAAGACCAAGGAAATAAAGCTAGGTATACAGAGAGACTCTAGCCACTCTAGAGACTATCTTTGACTCTTAGAGATAGTTTAAGCTCGACTCGGGCGATTGCGAATCAGTGGTTTCAAGAACAAAAAGGGTTTCTCGAGAATTAGGATGCGTAGAGCGTATTTATTGCCGAAAAACTTTTAGGTTTTTTTTTTACTGCCCCCATCGCAATGGAGTAGTTGTAGGCCTATGTAAATTCAGAAATGGAATCAGGTGGCCTTTAGTAATTATTCTTACTTTTTTTGGATATGCATGATTGTCAAGTAATGATAAGAAAGTAACATAATACAATACGTAATTCACAGTTTAATCAGAGACATGTTTATCACACTGGTGGTATAATGGTATAGGGTGTTATCGAATATAGTCGCAAAACACCTGTAGTCTTTATAAAGAGTTTATTCAGGAAGTAACGAAACCGGATCTGAAGACAATCAAAAACATTATTTTTATTAAAGAAACCGTAGACTTCACAACACCACATTTACCTCTTACTCTGGCCTCCAAGATCATCTCATCTCTCTTTGACTTTGGCAGTACTTAGCCATAAGTTGGAAGAAGGGTAAAATGAGATAGCCTTACAGGCTATACACACACTTTAACATATTTGGAGAAAAAAATAAGTATACACTTATATTTTGATAATACGAAATTTAAAAAAAAAAAAAAAAATTAAATTTTTAGGTACCATGGCGTCGTTCATGACCTAACGTTTTTTGGTATTTTATTTAAACAATGAATTCAAAAATGTATAAAAGTGGTGTGCGGTTCCCCAATACTATAATAGGTCAGAGCAAATTATTTGTTTACGTTCCACATAACAAAATAACGTGAAAAAAGTGGCTGAATCGTGCAAGGAGTAATCCAATATCTGCGTTCAAATTCTCCAATTTATTTTTCTGAATATTACTTTGATGTACTTACTTTATTTTATAAATTTAAAAAGGGGGTAATATGCGTATATATATATATATATATATATATATATATATATATATATATATATATATATAATATATATATATATATATATAT
>JAHBCN010024684.1:0-11687 GCA_019359885.1 Listronotus oregonensis | reverse complement strand
CCTTTGTTAAATTTTTCTGCCTTGCGTTTAAAAGGTAATTTTTTCTCTATATTGGGGATATCGCAATCGTTTTCGGCCGTTTTGTGAACTTTCGGTTTCAAGATGGGGTTTTTGGTGTGTTTGTGAGTCTTTTCAAGTCTTTTTTTCTTTTCTTTAGAAGCAGCTTCTTCATCGGAGGTGTTTTCTTCGCTTTCAGTCACATAATCTTGGTCTTCATCTGTATCATCAAATGGCTCATCTACATCAGCACTTACATAACTGCATGAAGGCTCTGGGCTACCTTGACATTTAGTGGATAATCTTTTAGGCAAAACAAAAGGGTGTTCTGTCACCAATTGGTTATCGAAAATATCTAATGCAGAAATTTGTGTAACTATAACTTGACTTTCCATAGTATTTGTCGATACATTGTTCTTACTGTCTGAAGAAATTTTTTTCTTCTTTTCTACAGAAACATTTTTTCAATGTGGGAACAAATTATTGTTTGGATAGAATCTGTAACTCTAACTTGACTTTCCATAATATTTGGCGGTACATCGTTTACATGGTTGACATCTGAAACCACGATCAACAAAATTATTTAAGTTAGAATACAAGGTTTTTTTAACGTAACGCGACCCTAAAACGAGAGCAAAACCAAGTAGTAGTATTTATAACCCTACGGTTAAGTACATTTAGTTACTATTATCAAATACTTTAATATACATATATATATATATATATATATATATATATATATATATATATATATATATATATATATATATATATATATTATATATAAAAATATATATATATATATATATATATATATATATATATATATATATATATATATTATATATAAATATTTTTTTTTTTTTTTTTTTTTTTTTTTTTTTTTTTTTTTTTTTTTTTTTTTTTTTTTTTTTTTTTTTTCGTTAACCATTATTTATAAATATCCTTTTTATTCTTGGGAATAAGGTAATAAATTAAATGGTAGAAGTTTACCTGATTAGAAATTTTTAAATGTTGATTTTAAAATTGTTATTGTTTAATTTTTTACACTAATCGTTTAAAACTATAAAAATAATGTGTGATGTTCTATTTTAACTTTGATTATTTTTTTTAGATACTTACGCTTGAAAAAGCACAATAAATAATGTGCGAAACGTTGCATTAAACTTCTACCATTTAATTTATTAACCTATATATATATTATATATATATATATATATATATATATATATATATATATATATATATATATATATATATATATATATATATATATATATATATATATATATATATATATATATATATATATATATTTTTTTTTTGTGTGTGTGTGTGTGTATTAAGATACATACTATACGCCTTTTAAATAACTAACTTAAAATCCCATTTAAAATTATAATACTTACGTATACTTAAAAAAGAGAAATATTAAAAAATATACTGTATTTTAAATAAAGCTCTTACCTTCATAATCACCCTGTCTAACAGCCATGTCATTAATTAACTTGGTTCTTTGGGAGAACATTATGATACAACAAAGTAATTATAATATTCAAAATATTGGTATGCAAAAAACAAAAACCCAAACTGCTGCATCGAAATCCGACAGAACACTGAGATAGGTTAGGTTAAAGAATGATGATAAAAATACCGCACAAATTGAAGGTATTTTTTGGGAAAAACGGTATAAGTCGACAAATACCATTTAATCCGTTCGCCGTTGATTGATGTTTTTTGGGAAAAGGGTATAAGTATACTTATAGTATTTCGGTGATAAAATCCCTGTGTCAGAATATTGTGAACATCGGTTTAGGTCAACTCACTACTAGTCACAATAATTGTAAATGATATTTCTAGATATGTTTACATATACCTCTTTTCACTATAAATTATGAATAAATATGGATATATATCATACACCACAATAATTATATAGCTTTAATTTAATTCCTTGACATATACCACTATTCCTAAATATAGTATACATTCAAAGAGCGTGGATACTCAACTTAACTCATTTATCAAACAATTGGTACTTATACCACTTTTCCGCCGGACCGCCAATTGTAAACAGATAGAGAAATAATAGAAATAATTCCCAAAAAAACCATTTAAAATAGTATAAAATGCCAGAAACAATAATTCTAGGGTGAAGATTTATTTTACTTGTTGATGATAAAAAACAGTTCCTTTAATGACGACTTGCAAAGGGTAAATTATTCTATAAATACGTTTACTTGGCTACATTCCTCATAAATAACTGTTTAACTCGGTAACGATTCGCACGACATTAAAAACATAATACAATTTAAAAATGCAAATAATCGGAGAAATTTATGTAAACTTTTTAAAATTATAACGCAAGAAGAATTTTCGTATTTAAGACGTAATGTCACAAATTAAATATTTATTTGTTATGACATATTATTGCTAAAAGCAGGAGGAGTGACAAGTTATTTGATTCTAACGTCGCCAGAATTTACCTTAGCGTTAAGCAAAAAGTATTATCTAAATTCCCAAAAAATTTAAAAACCACGCAGTATTTTTTAGTAAAAAATATACAAAAAATTTTTTATTTTACTTTTTTTAAATGAATTTATTTTGCTTAAACGCGGAACGTTCCAGTTATTTAAATTTTAATTTTAAAAAAGACAAAGTCAAAATTTTTTAAAATATGGTGTTTTTTCTTTATAGAACCATAATAAAAAAAAAATGCTTTATGTACGTTTTAGATTGTTTTATTTATCAATATTTTAAAATGAAAATTTTTTCTTTAAAAAAATATAAAATTTTTAAAAATGTATTAGGTATGTTTTAAATTTTTTAATTTATTAATATTTTAAAAATGTTGACTGATTTGTTACCGTATTGATAGTTGTTTTTTTTTTTTTGTTTTTAAAATTTTTGGTCGTTTTTCAGCGGGAAAAACCCCAACTTTTTTTTTAAATGTTCAAACAACCAAAGGTACAAAAGATATCCTGTACATTAAATTATTTTTTGTCCCTGCGTTTTTTTTTCCTAAAATAAACAAAAAAATTTTTTTGGGTACTTAGCCTTCTAAATTAAACAAAAAATTTTGTAAAAAATTAATGAACAATAAAAATTTTAATCATCTTCAAATAAGGGCATTTTGTTTGTTGCCTCTAATAATTAAAAATAATTTGATTTTTTAAAAAGGTGGATGGTGGGAATGATGACATCAAGATGGAAAAGCTTTTCTTTCATAAACGCAATCAGGCTCCCCAAACATGGTTTGTGCAATTATTACGATAGAAGGAACAATTTGTTTTTCTTTGAAATGTAATACGGGAAATTTTTAATATTTTAAAACTTTAACACTTAAAAAACTGTGATTTAAATTTTAAATTTTTTTTTAAAAAAAATTAAATTTTTTAAAAATAATTTACAAAAATAAAAAAAAAAAAAAAGAAAAAAATTTTCTAAAACCATTTTTTTTGGTATTTTTTTGGAAAAATTTTTTTGGGTGGCGAATTAAAGGCTTTAGTGCCCCGAAAAAGGGTTTTTTTCCAAAAAAGCCTTGGGGGTATTTTTGGGTTTTTAAAAATTTAGTTTTAAAAACAAAAAGTTTTTTTTTGGCTTAATACTTTCCTGTTGTATTTTATGTTAAAATTTTTAATTTTTTAATTTATACAGTAAAAAAACAAATATTTTTTTAATATTCCCTTTTAAAAAGCTGTAGTCCCCCCAAAAAGTTATAAAAAGATACCTTTTGACAATCTCCCCTGGGGTTTTATCTACAAACTTTTGGAGATATGGAGGTAAGAATTTGGTTTTCAGATTGTTTTTTGTTCTATTTTTTAAAATCAGATGTTAAATTTCCAGAAATTTATAATCGTTTGCAATATTTTTGAGGAATAACCAAAAATAATTCATGATTTTTGTTTTAATTTTTTTCTTACAGGCCAACAGATTTTCAGACAAGACAAGAAAAATTGTATTAAAAAACAGACAAAAAAAAAGTGCTACTAACTCATTATCATTTTTAAAAAACATTTAATAAAGTGAAGTTTAAAAAAAGGTCTCTAGAACACCAACCCATCTTAATTTACTGCAATTTGAGGGCCATTTTTTTAGCCCCGAGATGGTGCCTTTTTCTTTAGGCTTCATGTTCGAAAATAAAAACAAATTTTTGCCAGGTAATTCGATACCGGGATCACAGTGGTATCACAGCATAACTAAAAAGAGCAGCACGATTTCATGAATTGGGAGAAATACAGTCATTTTCCTTTCGCAGAAAAATTTTTTTTTTTTTTTTTAAAAAAAATCAAAGGCCCGGGCCAGGGGGATTGGGCCGTTATATGTGTGCCACAAGCAAATATATATTTCAAAGGGTTCCTTTCAAAAAAGTTTTTAAAACCCAAAAAAAACAATCATGAGATTTCCCCGAGCCCAGTCACACCATTAAAAGATGTCAAAATGGGTTTTCACTGTTTGAAAAACCAATTTAGCATACAACGGCCATTTAAAAGAAGAACAATACGCGATCAGTTACGAAATTTGCGTGATGGAATAGCGGCAGTAATTTAAAAGCGAATATTCCGAACAAACAGCGAATTTTCCGAATACCCAAAAAAAATTGCATTCTTTGTTGGAAAAATTTTCGGCTACATCTCATTAAACCCTTTTATTACTAAAACGATAAGTAGTCAGTGGCTATTCTCAAGGGATATTAAGAGTAAAACAATCACAGAAAGTAATAGATTTCTGTTTAATCCCGTTCAGATCGACACTCAGATATCTTCCTCAATGTATGCGAATGTAATGTATGTACACAAACAATAATCATGGCAATTAAGCAGTACGCATCTAGGTCGATAAATAGATATAGGGATTATATTGTTTGGCTTAATCTAATTTAAACTGAGAAAATCAATTTAACTGAAAATTGTTGGATTAGTTTCCAAAGTTCTCATTTATACGAGTTCATTAATTATAGCCTGACGACTGTATGTTTTTAAAAAGGTTTTTTTTTTGAGTTTAATGAGTTCTAATTATTAAGTTTAATTGTTTAAAGGCTTAAATAAATTAGTTTAAAAGGGCTGGCTTGTGTAATGTAAATTGCTAACAAGCTGAAACTTCTTTGCCTATTATACTAATAGCCAAAGTTTGGGCTACTAAAGTTTGAATCATTATGGCTTTGGTAGGTAACGGGTAGCAAAAGGGGTATAAAATTGCTGCCTAAAGTCATCATAGTATAAAGATTATTTTATTATATTTCCCCCTTCAGATCCCTTTAAATTTAAATATATTGAAATTTTTATAACGTTATACGTAATATAAAAGCTGAGTTTATATATAGTGCTACTTTTTAACTAAAAGTAGATTTATTAAACCAAAAAAAAAAAAAACTCGCTTGGAATCGATCGTCGCTCTTGGGTTTCTTGTTTTTACTACAATTTCAATTATATACATATACAATATCTACAATGTTCTTTACGCTGACTGCTTGAGCTGTCCATTGCTTGGCGGGGGTAGATTTAAAAGGTAGGTTTAAAGTGAGTGGGTATAACCCCCTTCCCCCGCGACCAATCGGTCTATTGTTGGGGGGTAGCCTGACGGTAAAAAGATACTGATGTGCATAGTTTAATTTAAAGGGCCCTTTTTGTCAGCAATGAGCTATCTAGAATTCAATAAAAAATTTTTATTTACTGTTTTTGGCTCTTAGTGCTATAGCAGCCCCTTTTGGGGTGGGGTAAACATCTAAACTTATAGCTGGGAGGTTGGTTAGAAAATGTAGCAAGAAGCTGATGTCATCAAAAAAAAATAGTCGAGTTCTAAAAATAACATGCCCAAAAACGAGATCTCGTTTTTTAGGGGAATAAGCCCCTTAGAAAGAGGGTTTTAAAGGAAGAAATAGGGTGCAGGTTGGCATTGCCTATTTTTGCCAACGATTTCAAGGTCAAACATTGTCGAAAAATTTAAAATAATGTCTAAAGGCCCTTTTTTGGGTTTAGAATTTTAAAGTTCAATAAAGTATTTAAAACAAGAATTATTTAAAAAAGTAGACTCTAGGCTTTGGGTTCGAACCCAGCACCGACCTCTGCAAAAACAATCATACTAACTGGGGGAAGAGAGAATTTAAATAATTAAGAGGGGTATAAGTCGAAGGATCCCGAGTTGATATGTATTCGAAACACCACCAAACTGTCGACGTTTTAAAATTCCCCAGGCCTAAATATAACTCACCAAAAAGGGCCATACGATGTTTTGTGTTATTAAATTTTTTAAAAAAAGAGAAATTCAACGTTTAAATTGGAAAATCATCATCATTTTCATCAGAATGCATGTGAATACAATTTTATAAAAACTTTTTAAAGTGTTCCGTATAAAAGCTTAAGTAAAATATTAAGACTGGCAAACTTGTTAAAAAAAATTAAAAAAACTACTGTACAGGTGGGGACGTAAAAATTTAAAAAATAGTACACATAAGTACTGAGGCGGGTTTAAAATTTTTGAAAAACAACCCTCAAAAGGGTGGTTATTAAAAAAAAACTAAATTTTTAAATAGAAAGAATAAATTTTTTTAACAGTTTATTGTTAAAGGTTTATTAATAAAAAATTTAAAACTTGATAATTGAAAAATACGTTAGGTTAAAAAACTTTTAATGATAATATAAATCAAAACATTGTCTAAAAAGTTTTAAAATTTTTAATAAACATCGGAGACGAGACGAAAGGGGATAAATATTTTGGCAAAATTTTTTTCCCCTTTTTTGGCCCCCCTCGTGCCTAAAACACACCCCTTTGCAAAATGTATCAATAATGGCATTTTATTAACTAAGGGAAGGGCAAATGAAAGGCCTTTTAAAACCTTTTTAAAACATTTTTTAATTTTTAAGGAAACAATTTTTTATTTCCCCTTTTTTATTTTTTTTAAATAAGGAGAAGGGCCAAAAAAAAGGGCAATTAAAACCCCTTTTTTAACCTTTTAAATTTTAAATCGCTTTGTATATTAAAATGCTCCTGTTTAGTTAAATTTATATATACAAAGCAAATATTTTTTTGGTAAATGTTTTTCGAGTTTTTCAAAAAATCAAACATATTGTGTAAATTTTTCGTCGACCCACTTTTGCGCCAAAGATATTAAAGAGGCCATCATAGATCTGGATTCCTATAACACGAGATCAGTATTATTGTTTACAGTTCAAACATAGTAATAAAAAACAACATTGTTTTAATACTTAGAATATTTTAAAATTTTATTTTATAGGGGTGTTTTTATTTAAAAAAAAACAGGAGAATATGTTACATGAGTTTCATTTTAAATATCTCCCTTTTTTTTAAAGGTATCTGAAATTTATCTAGGTAGAATTATTTTATTTTTAATTGTGCTAAAGGTCCCTAAAATTGTTAAATAAAATTTTTATACTATATTTTATTAACTTTACTGCTGTTTTTGGGCATATTTAGTAATAAATGAATACTCATTAGTTTGGGGTTTTTTTAAAAAAGAATTTTTAAAATTAATAATTTTAAATTTAAAAACCCAAAATATAACATTGGGACGATCGAAAGAACCACGTAAAATTTTGGTTTTTAAAAAGTTTTTTTTTAAATAAAAAACAACAAATTCTAGTGATTAGTTCGAGCAATAAAATGGCTCCTCCAAAACGGGGATGAGGTTTTGGTTTCTAAAGGAATGTGTTGGACTTTTTTTTAAAAATTTTGACCCAAAAAAGTTCAAACTTTTCTGTGTTTAGGAAAGACTCAAGATTTTATTGCTATACATTTCTAAGAAGAGGTAAACGAAATTTTATAAATACTCTTTCGAGGACTTTACATTTTCGAAGTTTTCGTGCCTGAACTGCCAGAGTCTAAGAGTTTTGAGGAGTTAATTGTTATTACGGAACATTTTTCGCCTTAAAACTTATTTTAGAACTTTAAATTTTACAAAAAAAAAGGTCATGAACCAGTGGCTGATTGGGAGGCAAAAGAAAAAGTTTAGCTTCAAATTGTGGCTTTGGTACTGAGCTTTACACAGTCATGCGAGATTTTTTTTTAAAGGAATTAATAAGAAAAATTATGGAACGATTTTTGAAGAAGATGTTCAAAAGTCAATTTAAGAAAGGGAAACTGTTTAGAAAAGAGTTGTTAGGATCATAAGGAAAAGAAGTGTCGGCACTGTAATAAAATCGACCAGTTTATTTTCAAAACGCAAAAAATTCTGGAAGCCAAACACGTCAAAAAAAGAAAGGAAAAAAGGTGTTGGTAATAACAGACCTGTTAAAAAAGAACGGGGGAAGGTCCATTCTCCAAGAAGTGCTTTGTATGTTCGTAAAAAACATTTATCTAATGACTGGTATATAAAAATTGATTTGTCACAATTGTGGTATTAAAGGACATTTATCACCTCAATGCAAAAGTAAAGCAGCATTTTTTTCAAGAATCTGCAAATGTAATTAATTTTGAAAATGACAAATTAGATAACTCTATTTTTTAAAATTCAGGGGTTGGATGTTCATAATATTGATAATTCAGGGAAAAATAAAAAACCCTTTTTTTTAAAATTTAAAATTTTAAAAAAATTCCATTAAATATTGAGGCCGATTCAGGTTTCGCCTATTTTGCTATTTCTGAAAAAAAATATACAAAAAAATTTTTAAAAATTTAAAATTGCAAAAAATGATTTATATTTTAGATTTGTTGGTATTACATTTAAACCAATTGGGTATTTAATGTTAAAAAAAAGTTTGAAGGAAAAATTTTATGTTAAAAAAATATGTTGTAAAAAAAGGTGGCCCCCCATTGATAGGGGGAAATGGCTTAAAATGTTAAATTTTTGGATCTGTAGATTAAAAAATATTTCAAATAATGCCAGTTATGATTGTAAAATACGTATGTAGATTCCTACAATTTATTTTTTTTGAAAAATATCGTATTTTTTATTCAAAAACGGTACTTTTTAAAAAATTTAAAGTTTTTAAATCTTCCGGAGCTAGTCCAAAATTTTTTCAAGGCAAGACCGGGGTTTTTTTTAAAACTCAAAATAGAGCAAGAATTGGACCGTCTGTTTAAAAACGGAGGTTAATTAAAAAAGAAATTTTTTGATTGGGCAACGCCGATAGTGCCAGTTTTAAAAACCCAAGGAGAAGTTCATCGGGTGATTTTAAAAATTTAAATTCGCAGTTAGAAATTCAACATTTTCCTTTTAAGACGATATATTGGTAACGGGAAAAAAACAACCTCGAACATATGGAGCGTTTGGGAAAAAAGTTTTTCAGCGGCTTCAGGAATGTGGTCTTAAAAAAAAAAGAAAAATTTTTTTTATTTCAGGATTCTGTAAAATATTTAGGTCATGTAATTGACAAAGAAGGTCTTCATACTTCTGAAGAGGGGTTCTTGCAGAAAAAGAGTGTGCAACTCCCAAAAATGTTACAGAGTTAAAGTCTTTTTTGGGGCATGTTAAACTTTTATTGTAAGTTTCTTCAAAATGCTTCGTCATTTTTAAAAAACCTTTTTATAGTTTTTTAAAAAAAGGGATGCCAAGTGGCAATGGACAAGTGACTGTGAAAACAGTTTTCAAAAGCAAAAGAAATGTTGTTATCTGCAACAGTTTTAACACATTTTGATCCAAGAAAAAAATTAAAATTAACTGTCGATGCAAGTCAGTTTGGTTTAGGTGCAACCTTGAGTCATATTTTTGACAACAATACCGAAAAACCCATTGCTTTTGCATCACGGTTGTTAAATAAAGCCGAAATATCTTATTCGCAGATAGAAAAAGAGGGCTTTATCAATTTTTTTTGGAGTTAAGAAATTTTTTCAATATTTTTTTTTAACCAGAAGTTTTTATTAGTGACTTTTCACAAACCCTTATTGACTATATTTGGCGAAAAAAAAGGAATACCTGTTTTTGCAGCTAATCGTTTGCAAAGGTGGGCTCATTTTTTTATCAGCTTTTCAGTTTGAGATAAGACACGTTAGTTCGGATAAAAATACGGCTGTTTTTTTATCAAGACTTCCTTTAAATATTTATTCTGAAAATAAAGATAATAAAAAAATTTTTTATTTTTGAATAGTTATTCAGAAATTTCGTATTTAAATTTATTAAAGGATTCACAAATACCTGTTGATTTTTTGGGACATAAAAAATGCGACTACTAAAGACAAGATTCTAAGAAAAATATTTTTTTTGTTCGTCACGGTTGGCCTATTTCGTCCCCGTCCGACGAAAACCCCGAAAAAAGAAACAAGGCTGTCTTATGTGGGGTTATCGTTTGATTATACCTCAAAATTTCAAAATTTTATTTTAAATGAATTACATAGTACCCATATGGGTGTAGTTAAGTTGAAATGTCTTGCAAGGTCTTATTTATGGTGGCCTTCAATAGATCTTCAACTTGAAGATTTAGAAAAAAAATGTTTATCTTGCGCAATTTATGCTAGTAATACGTCAAATACTTCTTTAGAAGTTTGGGAGGGCCAAAAAGCCCTTTTGGGCACGCCTACATGCAGATTTTTTTGGGCCATTTTTTTTAAAAAAAATTTTCTAGTTGTTATTGACGCGACATCCAAATGGATAGAATGTTTTGAAGTAAATAACATTACTGCTACTACAACTTTTAAAATTTTTCGAAATCTATTTGCAAGATATGGTTTACCTTTGCAATTGTGTACTGATAATGCAAAAACATTTATTTCGGAAGAATTCCAAATATTTCTTACAAACAGTGGTGTTAAACATTTGACAAAGGGGTCCATATCATCCTGCAACAAATGGTTTAGCCGAAATATCGGTTAAAATTATGAAAAAAGCAATTTTGAAATCTAAACATGAAAACCCAAATATGGACATTGATTTGATTATAAACAGGTTTTTATTTCAATATCGCTCTACACCGCACACTACGACGGGAGAAACGCCCGGGAAAATTATTAATGGGTAGAAATCTTAGAAGTAAATTTGATTTATTGTTACCTTCGGATCGAGCATTGTTGAAAAGAAACAAAATTCTCAAAAACATATTACCCCCCAAAAAGATATTCACTTTAAAAAGGACGATCCAGTTTTTGTTCGCGATTTTAGAGCAAATAAACCTAAGTGGTGTCAGGGAATAATATGCGAAGTGCTTGGGAAAAGAACCTACATAATAAAAAACCCATTGTGGAATGCAATGGAAACGTCATACTAGCCAGATAAAAAAAAATTTTTGTAAGACTAAATTAACCATAAAAAAAGATGTTTCAATTATTCCACGCTCGGATTTAGACAAGAATATAAATTTAGGAAATACTAGTGTCGATGTAAATATATCTAATAGTGGTGAAGTAAAATTTGTCAAATGCGCAAACAAAAGTGTTAAGGCGAAGAAGCCAAATCAAGGCACCTGAACGATTAATCGTAGGAATTAGTTAAGGTGCTTTTCATTAGAAAATTTTGGAAAAAATTTTAAATTTTTTGAAAATGTTCATTTAGGGGAAAGGTGTAATGTATCTAGGTAGAATTATCCTTATTTTTATATTGTGCTAAAGGTCCCTAATAATTCGTTAGAATAGACATTTTTTATACTATATGTGTATTAACATGTACTGCTGCTTTTGGGCATATTTAGTAATAAATGAATACTCACTTAGATTGGTGTTTTATATTTATAAAAGTAAATTATTCAAATTAATAATTTCCAATTAAACCCCAAAATATAACAATAACTATTTAATTTAAAATT